>JACXGM010015636.1:0-21169 GCA_016801145.1 Umbra pygmaea | reverse complement strand
TGAGGTCCTGATGAAATGTACAGATGACTGTATCATCACCTGGTATTGTAGGTGTCTTTAAGGAGAGGCAGAGAGGTCCTGATGATATGTTCAGATGACTGTATCATCACCTGGTATTGTAGGTGTCTTTAAGGAGAGACAATGAGGTCCTGATGACATGTTCAGATGACTGTTTCATCACCTGATATTGTAGGTGTCTTTAAGGAGAGACAATGAGGTCCTGAGGAAATGTACAGATGACTGTATCATCACCTGGTATTGTAGGTGTCTTTAAGGAGAGACAATGAGGTCCTGATGACATGTTCAGATGACTGTTTCATCACCTGGTATTGTAGGTATCTTTAAGGAGAGACAGTGAGGTCCTGAGGAAATGTACAGATGACTGTATCATCACCTGGTATTGTAGGTGTCTTTAAGGAGAGACAGCGAGGTCCTGATGACATGTTCAGATGACTGTTTCATCACCTGGTATTGTAGGTATCTTTAAGGAGAGACAGTGAGGTCCTGATGAAATGTACAGATGACTGTATCATCACCTGGTATTGTAGGTGTCTTTAAGGAGAGGCAGAGAGGTCCTGATGATATGTTCAGATGACTGTATCATCACCTGGTATTGTAGGTGTCTTTAAGGAGAGACAGTAAGGTCCTGATGACATGTTCAGATGACTGAATCTGTAGGGCCATGCAGTCAGTTACATTTCATTGTATTCCTTTCATTATTTTTTTAATCATTTTTTGCTTCTGCTTCATATGGTCCGAAAAGACAATTTGGGGGACACCCAAGTCTCCTTTGGGCTGTGACTGTGTTGCTTGGGGAAATTCCTAATGTACTGTATCCCTTAAAAGGCAAGTTCCTACACTTAGGCGCGGAAGGTCTTATACAATAGCTGCTTCAAACGTGTTGACAACAAGCGTCTCAAACAATAACTCTGATTGAAATGAACTGTCTTCCTGTGCTAGCTGAGCAGCCTAGACATATATGGGCAGGTTGGATGCACTATCCTGACAGAAGAGGAGGATGAAGGATGGAGTAGGAGGGTGGGTCTGATCGGGTGGGAGGGGCATGGTCTATTTGTTTGTTTCCTTAGATATTGGTGGGAGGGCAGGAAATACAAGAAAAAAAACCTTGTGCATTGAAAAACGATAGAGCAAAACATTATGAAAAATACTGTACTTTGAAGTAGTGTCTAGGGAAATACTGTAGGCGAGTCCTCCAGCGTGCTTCTGGGCAGGGCCAGAGAGAGAGGCGGAGAAACGGAGTGAGATGTTCCGATTCAGTGGTTCTGATTAATGCAGGTTACAGTAGGCTACAGTATAATACTAAGCCGTTTGGAGACACTGCAGACCAACATTAGAAGTGTATGCATCCCTAATGTCAAATACAATACTCAATGAAAATTAAGTTTATCTGAATACTTGTCTTAAAGGTTTTGAAAGGTAAATGGCAAACTGAAATAGTTTTTAAAACATTAGTGGATCATATTAGGCTATGAAATACTCTCCTCTAGATTGTGAGGAAGTATTTTTTGGTGAGTTTAATTTTTAGTCAGGAAATCGATACAAATTCCACTGACAATAGAAAAAAAGAGTACATTTTAAAGTGCTGCTACCTCTTCTATAAAAAGATGGACTTCTACACCTTATGCTGTGTACACCGAGATGTTGGTATTGGTATGAGGTATGTCGGGTCAAGTCCTCTTTCATAATTGAAACACGTTAAATATAGACTCAACAGTGTGACAAGGCTGTATAATGTCTGTGGATGAACTCATTTGACCTGGCAGTTCATTTTTACATAGAGCTCTTAACTAGCAGCATATTTAATAATAAATTATAGTTATTAAGCAGTACCAAAGACATTTTACCAAAATATAACAATGTATGCGGACTAGCTACCCAATCTGATAGCCCTGCACATATATTGCTAGATCTAATTAATCTTATATAAGATTAATCGCACATATCTATCACATATTTTTTAAACCCTCAGAAATAAAGTTGATAGACCTATCATAGGAATTGTAGGACTTTTTCTTTTCATGGGTAAATATAATATTTCCAGGAATGTGTTAACTTGGGTGTCCTCGGGACCCCCACGAAGTCCAAGAGGCTACGTCACACATTTCATTTGGAATACCATGATGACAAGGGCTAACTAGGCCTGTGACAAACGCAGGATCCATGAGAGAAAGTAGGTGTTTAACCCTAGAGCAGTAGAACGTGTTTGTGAGAGCAACTTTTATTATACTATCTGAAAAAAAACTAAACGCAATGATAATTTCGCGTGTTTGTGTTCATCAGGCCTATCGTTATCTTTTGAGTAGCCTAAGCTTCATGTAGCCAGTCGAGTCGTTGTGTGCCAACAATTACTATATATAAACAAACCAATAAACTTACATGATTATGATGATTGCTGTAATTTCCCCTACATTATCTTACTGCGTAATTTCTGCGTTGTCCCGTACCACGTTTGCAGGATAGGTTTATTATTGAAACTGTAACTATTTAATCTTAGTATACATACATAGATCGCATTGCCTAACTGTATCGCAACTTTCTAGGCAACGATTACTTGCAGTGAAAAGTACCGGTCCTTTTTGTAGCAAGTATCGTTTATCTCAGCTAAAGGAGCGGTGCAAGTATTGCATGCATGCATGTGTCATCTGGGTATTGACCCAAATAGCCTAATTGTCGCTCCACTGTGAAATGTTTTTCGTTTTGTAAGACGAGACAAAAGGCTTCAGGATTTTAAAAGGTAGGACATCTTACTATTTCCCATATTCTATCCATATTTCGTCTAACACGGTAGTCCTTTTGTGTTTTGCGGAAGTTTAGTTGCGTAAACCAATGTTGCCATTGCTGCAATATGAACTCTATTAGAATGTATGTTTGACAGATCACTCATATCTCCATTGCGGCTGTTATAATTATAGGCAACTATTCAAACTGCCAGCCGGTATTTCAGGATTGCGAGTGTGGCTAGTGGTCTTGCAAACCACCGTAAGATTTTCACAAATTGCTTTTAAACAGAAAAGTATAAATCCGCAGCGATTTTTTTTCCGGCCCACGAACCCTCGGATTTGAGTGTGTGCTCAGCCGGATTTAGAAGCTTATATCAGGGTGGTGGAAGGAGGGAACAACTACTCCTCTGTGGTATTATAGACTGACAGGCCAGTGACTTAAAGTAATCCAATAGAACATGTTGTTACTTTACAAAAATAAGTTAAGATAATGTCAGCACAAAAGTGGCTGTCAGAGTGAACGTGTTGTGAAGAATATATTCATAACAATCAGATTATAGGCTTAATAACAGTCTTGTTTACAGCTGTACACCTATGTGTGTGTGTTTTTTATCTGCCCTATTGTGCATTATTATTGTTCAAATCAGATCCAGGTGTCTAAGCACACGTATCATTACGCAATGTTTCCTCTTTTGTTTTTGTTGCCACAACTTCATTTGGGATCATTTAGAGTTGAGCGTAAACAGCAGAGACAATAACTATTGTAGTGGCCTATGGGTTGCAGCGAAACAAGCTAACATGCACCTGGGATTTGGGCGTGCGTGTGTTTGTTTTTAGTGTGAGGTAGCCTTCGTATGCAGGCTCACACTGGAACTGGCCTCTCTATCTGCTGGAATTCCCCTTATGGTTGGGAATGGTTCTATCTTCCTGCTTCTCGACTAAGCCTATTGTTGAACCAGCGTGTGAGTTGCCATAGGAAACCGAGATTGAACCATATGTGTTTCCAGTAGTTACCTCAAACATGCATATACTGTACACCGCACATTGGTTTGCTGGTGTGGTACTGGCCTAAACTGTTCTTGCAAAAGTAGAACGTTGCAACTGCCTTTTTCACAAGAGCCTTCTAATAACAACATGTAAATGTATTCATATAGTTTCTAAGTGCAACAGTTCCATTTGAACATTGTTTCTTTCAGAACCCTGACATGTCCGGTCCTACCTGGCTGCCTCCGAGAACTCTGGGTAGCCCAGAGAGACACGTTCCCCAGATGTCTCACTCTGGACCAGCCATGTACAGACAGTCACCCAAGGCTGTCTCTTCAGACCCCCGGCCAAAGTATGGGGTCTATGACCAGAACGGAGGAGTAATGGCCACTCGGTTTATTGCCACTGGACCTACTGGTGAGAACATGTTTGGTCCTCAAGGTTCTAATTGTAGAAGTTGACAGTGGAAGTACATTCTCTTCAAGTGGAAAGCTTACAAATGCTGTGAACTGTACTTCTTACTTAAAAAATAAGAGAAAGCAATTTGGGATAATGATTTCCTACCATATGCAGTTTTTGTTACATAAAAAAGCACAGCCTAAATTGCATAAATTATTTCAAAGATGGGCAAATACATGTCATTGACTAACATTGTGAAGCACAACTTGTCATGTCCTAATTGCAACTCCTGTTCACATGACAAAATATGCACTGCTTAGTGTAGGATATAATAATAATAATAATAAATTCAACTTATATAGCGCTTTTCAAGGAAACAAAGCGCTTTAAGCGCACAGTATACTACAGATTCCTGACCTGGCGTGTGCCAAAGTCACGTCATGGGAGCGCCGTAACCATTTATACTTGTGCGTGGTGCTCGCGACACAAGTTGCAGTCTTCGCCTGAACACTGGTGTTGCAACTGAAGAGAGGCTACCGACTTTGATATTTTCACGGACTAGAAGACGAAGAAAAAGGTAAACAATGGCAGAACTGTTAGCAGCATTGACGTTAATGTCAACAGTAGCTAAGATTATCTTAACTGTGTTCTTCTGAACGATTTACAGTTTTATTATGAACCATTAACTGTGTTATTAGAAATCGTTTACTGTGCACTCGAACTCATCCTTGCTTCCTGTTTCCACTTTGGCGCGCGCGCTCGAAATCCCTACAGCCCGGTCGGGTGCGTTAAGTATACTGTAGGAATAACACAGTGAGGGGGAAAGCCCACCTCATCCACCACCAATCTATCAGGAAATATGCCAGTTACGAAGGAGGAGGATTAGTAGTTGGCCATGATTGAATTGTGGCCTTTTTGGGAATTTGGCCATGATACCGGTGTTAACACCCCTACTCTTTCGATAAGTTCCATGAGATTTTTAATGACCACAGAGTGTCAGGACACCCATTTGAAGTCCCATCCGAAAGACAGCACACTACGCAGGGAAGATGTCCCCATCACTACCCTGGGGCATTGGGAATGATCTTTAGACCAGAGGGAAAAGTGCCCCCTACTGGCCCTCCAACTCTACTTCCAGCAGCACCGGTCTCCCATTCAAGGACTAACCTGGCCCGACCCTGCTTAGCTTTAGAAGCAAACCAGCAGTGGAATACAGGGCGCTATGCAGTATATATCACTCTCCCATTTAAAATGCTTTTTTATTTTTAAACATCATGTAACCTGTTCTAGAGCTTTTGTAAGCCGTTCATTGAAAGGTAAAGTAGTCTTTTCAACCTTTGAATTTCTACACAGTGCACCTTTAAAGTTCTGTGACATTATAATGAAAACAAAATTCAGATTATGAAACTGATTGGACCACAGTTTAGCACGACTTTCAGACTCGTGACTTAAGAGAATAAAGGACTCGGCCTTTAACTCCCAACTCAAATCGGGGCTTGACGTTGACTCGGTGGTTTGTGACAATGTTAAGTGTGGTAGCCCGTTGCTATATTGTCTGGTTAGTAAATTTTAAGTGTGGTCTCGACAGGTGGGCCCATTCAGCAGCAACATCAAGAGGACACAGGGTTTCACCATAAAACTAACGACCATTACTACCAACCACCACCGTCCCACGGCCCCAAAGATGAGCGCTCCTGGAACCCTAATATGGACAGTTATGAGCTGATGGTACTGGACATAAATGCTTCTGCTGCTTGGAATAAACAATCACTATATCTCAGTGTATACAATGATTTTTCTGTGTCAATACTAGGCAAAGTCTTGTACTGTTTTGAACCTGATTCCATGTAGCTTGACTGTTTATAATTGCAACAAATTGTAAATAAAAGGCAACATTGAAAAAGTTCTCCGTATTCTGTGTCGGCACATGTTGTTGGGTCATAACGGCAGCCATCTTGGTTAAATGCTGCTCTATTTTCTCAGCATCGGGTACCTCCTGAGAAACCGGGTGGACATAACTCCAACATTGATGCAGAGATTGACTCTCTCACCTCCATGTTGGCTGATCTGGACAGCCATCCACAGAACAGCTCCCAGGTAGGCTACCTGACTAACTAAGGGATTGTGTGGCATAAATTATTTCTAAAAAAATCAGTCTAATTCTGTAATAATGATTAACCTGAATATTTCGGTCTGGGTTAAGTAGTTGTGCATTTGAATCAATAAATGTTGATATTCTTTCGCAGCTCTACGACAATGTGCCTTACAACCACCACATCTCAGGGGACCGCTACACACTATCAGCCCAGCCAGGAGCTTCCTCTCAAGGCAGACCATCCATGGGTTACCCCCCTTATCCGCATTCCCAGTACCAATCAACAGCTCGGTACCCTACCGATCCCCACCAGGGTCGCCGATACTCCCCCCAGCCAGACAGCACCTACGCCCAGGTCTCCAAACCCTACCCCCAGCCAGACAGCACCTACGCCCAGGTCTCCAAACCCTACCCCCAGCCAGACAGCACCTACGCCCAGGTCTCCAAACCCTACCCCCAGCCAGACGGTACCTACACCCAAGTCTCCAAACCCTACCCCCAGCCAGACAGCACCTACACCCAGGTCTCCAAACCCTACCCCCAGCCAGACGGTACCTACACCCAAGTCTCCAAACCCTACCCCCAGCCGGTCCCTGCTTCATACACTACCGCCTCCACGCCTACTGGCCCCAGGTTTAGCGTTCAGGTGAAAACAGCCCAGCCTGTCACTTACTCTCAGACTGGCCGGCAGGCAGAGCAAGCTTACACTCCTCCCCCTCCCCGCCAACATGCCTCGCGGCCCCTCCCCCAGAACCAGGCGTCCCCTCAGGGCTGGTACCCTGCACAACCCACTTCCCAAGCCCAGGAGCTGAACTCTGAGATGGGCTACAAGACTGCTACACCAGGCTCTGCAGGGAGAGTCAACCAGGGTCCTACACACAACAGAGGCCAAGAGATTCACCTGTCAGGGTCAGCCTTGGCCCCCAGTTCGGCCTATCAGCCCATTAAGGTGAGTGAGCGGAGTAGGCCGGGCTGCTTTTATTGCTGTAATAATTATATCTGTTGTTACTCATCAAAATGGGGAAAATAAAGTTTAAGCCTATAATGTTGAAGAATAAGTGTGGAGGCCGTTTCAGTACATTGAAACAGTGTCATGTTCAAGAAACCAGTTTGAGATGATGTGAGCTTTGTGACATGGTGCGATATCCTGCTGAAAGTAGCCATTAGGAGATGGGTACACTGTGGTGATAAAGGGATGGACATGGTCAACAACAATCAGGTACTGTAGGGGTTTGCATTTAAACAATGTTCAGTTGGTACTAAAAAAGTATGCCAAGAATACCCCCCCCCCCCCACACACACACACATTACACCACAGCCACCAGTCTGAGCCATTGATACAGGGCAGGATGGATCAATGTTTTCATGTTTTTTACGCCAAATTCTGACTCTACCATCTGAATTTCATAGCAGAAATCAAGACTCATCAGACCAGGTTTTTTCCATTTCTATATTGTCCAATTTTGGTGGGTCCATGCAAATTGTAGCTTCAGTTTCCTGTTCATAGCTTCCTCTGCTGCTGTAGCCCATCTGCTTCAAAGTTCAACATGTTGTGTGTTCAGAGATGCTCTTCTGTAGACCTTTGTTGTAACAAGTGGTTATTTGAGTTACTGTTGCCTTTCTATCAGCTTGAACCAATCTTGCCATTCTCCTCTGACCTCTGCCATCAACAAGGCGTTTGTGCCCAGAGAACTGGATATTTTCTATTTTCCGGACCATTCTCTATAAACATTAGAGATGGTTGTGTGGGAAAATCCCAGTAGATCAGCACTTTCTAAAATTCTCAAAAACCAGCCCGTCTGACACCAACAACCATGCCACGTTCAAAGTCACTTCAATTACATTCTGATGCTTTGTTTGAACTTCAACAGATAATCTTGACCATGTCTACATGCTTAAATGCATTGACGTACTGCCATGTGATTGGCTGATTAGATAATTTCATTAACTAGCACTTGAAAAGGTGTACCTAATGAAATGGCCGGTGAATGTAAACCTTATCATACTTATGTCCAGCAGGGGGCAGCAGGTCCGAGGCAAGAAGAGGAGTTGGATCGTCTCACTAAGAAGTTGGTGTATGACATGAATCACCCCCCTACAGAGGAATACTTTGGTATGTCCCAATCTTTCTTTCCACTATGCTCCACTTAGTTGTATTTGAAAGAAATGGATTGATCCGTTATTGGGCCACAAAGTTGAATTAAATCCTACACTGTTACTTCTGATGATAAATCTTTGGTCCTTCACGTTGCCTCCTCCCATGTTGTAACGCCATCGTTCCAACAGGCCGCTGTGCTCGCTGTGGCGACAACGTTCTCGGTGACGGTAGCGGCTGCATCGCCATGGAGCAGGTGTTCCATGTCGAGTGTTTCACATGTATCACCTGTCACGCCCGACTCCGCGGGAAACCCTTCTACGCCTTGGACAAGAAGAGCTACTGTGAGAGTTGTTACATTGTAAGGTTCGGTGACTGACTGTCCTCTCCAACTTCTCCAAGCAATATTCCCTCAGTTCATACTTAATCTCTCCGTCCGCATTCCCACCTTCTCCATGTGTTTTATACTCTCTTTTACAACCCCTCTTTCCGACACACACATACTGAATCTGAGCTGCCCCTCTCTGTCTCTGTCAGAGTACACTGGAACGATGTTCCAAGTGCTCAAAGCCCATCCTGGACCGTATCCTGCGGGCCATGGGAAAGGCTTACCACCCGCACTGCTTCAACTGTGTGGTGTGTGGCTGCTGCCTGGACGGCGTCCCCTTCACCGTAGACGCAACCTCCCAGATCCACTGCATAGATGATTTCCACAGGTCAGAACTGCTGGCAAACAACCCAGGGGTCTGTGATTCTACTGTATGTCTGCCAGGAACCAGAGGTCTAGCAAGAATCTACCAAAGCAATTTTGACGTCTTTGGCAAGATATAGAAATCAGTGTTTGGGTAGATTATTTTGTTTGTTTGTGATGCTAGTTTTCCAGGCTCAGAGGTCTAGTGATGGCGTTGTCATCAGTACTTCCTGTTTCCTGTCCCACACAGGAAGTTTGCCCCTCGCTGCTCCGTGTGCGGCCAGGCCATCATGCCCGAGCCGGGCCAGGAGGAGACAGTCAGAATAGTGGCGTTGGACCGCAGCTTCCATGTGAACTGTTACGTGTGTGAGGTGAGGTGTCTACTGTGTGTCCATTTTGAAGGATGTTTAGGAGATAACATTAACCAATAAGGCACAAGGGAATTGTGGTCAATGCTGGATATACTCTACCACGGCTAAAGGCTGTCCTGGAAATAGCACTCTTTCATGATATATTGATCCTTTATAAACCCCATGGTTTGAATCCTGAATGCTGATTGGCTGATAACTGTGGTATATGAGACTGTATACCATGAGTATGGCATCACCTTTTACTGTTCTTATTGAGTTTGTAATTGGTTTATAAGAGCAATAAGTAATCTTGAGGGGTCTGTGACGTCAATATCCCATGGTTAAGTGCTGTGTCCAGTCACTCTTTGGAGCACTGTGCCTAAGAACAGGTCTTAGCTGTGGTATATTGGCCACATTTCACACCCACTAGTGCATTATTGCATATATCAGCCAGACAGCCTTCAGGATTCAAAACCTCCAGTTTACAATATCTGAGATGTACAATGACCATTCTTTTGAACCCGGTCAGTAGGTTGACCGTATGTGTTTTCCCGTTCCTCCAGGAGTGTGGTTTACTCCTGTCCTCTGAAGGTGAGGGGCGTGGCTGTTACCCTCTGGATGGTCATATCCTCTGCAAGGGCTGCAGTGCGAGGCGTATTCAGGACCTCTCCGCTAAAATCTCCACTGACTGCTAACCAGGCAATGGGACCAGCTCTGACATTTGACCCCTCAACCCTTATTATTACTTCATGCTCTGGGGTGGATGTTTCACCAAGGAACAGGTCTGGGGTCAGTTCTCTACCCCTCTTTGCAACATAACCGTAAGGGCGGGAGGTTTAACTTGATCAGGGTCTCATTTAAACCTTATCTCCCTTCATGTTTCTTTATTCTTCAAATGTCCCAAACGTTAGAATCTGTATTAGTCAGCCCGGGTACCGTTTCAGCTGAAACTCTCAGAGAAGTCATTGTTTAGCTTCCGTTCTAGAGGGGACGGAAACAGGGCTGAAACAGTCATGAGCGTCCACTATATTTTCTGTTTAACACTTTGCTTTATGTCGTACCATCTAGCCTTTCTCCTGTTCAACACTTTGCTTTATGTCGTACCATCTAGCCTTTCTCCTGTTCAACACTTTGCTTTATGTCGTACTATCTTTCTCCTGTTCAACACTGCTTTTCGTTGCTTCAGGGATGTAGATTTGGGTCGTGCCAGACGAACCTACACCCTTGCGATGTATCCTGTAGCCTATCTCCGACCCCTCAGTCCTAAACCAGACCTGTAGGAACCTCTGACCTGCAGGTAGCAGGGGCTGTGTGCACACGCGCACACACACACACACACACACACACGACAGAGACAGAGACACGGCAGTAGGAGAACGAGGATAATATTAGAATTGAGGATTGTTTTGATGTACGGTATCCTTTAGGCTGAAAGGTAACTGATCATTCAAATGGAACGTTTATTTTTTTATGTACACCACTAAAGTCAGGAAGTGTTGATCTTCCCAAAACATTGCACATATGGAGGTGATAATCTGTGAGTGTACATTGAAGGTTGTTTGGTTAGGGGGAGGGTGGGATGGTAAGCTAGTAGATGTAGTCAAAGTGAGAGGTGCATTGGTTAAAATCGAGGTTTGAGCGAGATCACGAATGCCAAATGCTGCGATCCGATTGGATGTTAACTTGATAGAATGTTAGATAATGATCTTAGCACTGTTTTTTCCTGTCAACAGAAACAATATTCTGTTGAATAGGACAGGGATCTATAGAATGTTCTGCATTTCGCAGAATGTTACCAGCCCAAACCTCAAACCCCAACGTCAAACATTTCAAAGCACTTGTTTTTTTTTTCAGTTTTAATGTTTGTTTTTGTATTGATTATTGACTGTTACAGGGAAGATGAAGAAGGTGCAATGAAGTGTACTGCTTGACAGTGTCTTAAAGGTCCTCTGTGTAGTTTAAGTCGTAACCCGTCTCAAGAGTTTGATGTGCTAATCTTGATGTGCTAATGTGTATGAACCTTTATTCTCTATCGGTTTAATTACTTATGTCCTTGTGTTTTTCCGTCCCAACATCTTAATTTGTTTTGTAATTATTGGTCATATTATTCAAATGCTTTAGGCTCTCCTGACAGTTTTTGTCACAGCCACACGTTTCTGTAATCCTGCACTGCCCCTTACTATGTAAAGTGAAATGCCACTTGTGTTGTTCTCTTTATGTGGAATAACTTTTTTTTACAGTACTTTCTACTCTTAGGAATAAGTCTGTGAGCACAGTGATATAAAGAACGGTTTTAACCTGTGTTTGTTGAATTACCACATTTTTGTTAATTTATTTCAACTCATGTCGTTTTCATTGTTAATCATTTCATGTTTGTTGTTGAGTTTCTGGTCATGGTTTCACTGTGTTCTATGTATGTTTTATGTTACAATATCACAGTGAAGTAGGAGCTTGTCAATGCAATAGACGTGATGCCAATTATGTTTTGTTTCATTTTGTTTTTCTTTCTCCCTCTTCCTTTTGTCCATTCTGTGGCATAACCTTTGAAATGGGTGGACTTGATGTCCAACACAACATTTGTCGAAGAGTTTACTTGTTAACCTGTGGTTCAAGGCCTTTTGTAATGCACAATAATCGGTACTTGTGAGGAATGTAGGCTGACAATTATTTTGTACTTAACATGTGGTTCTTACAAATTGACGCAATGTACATTTGTGAATGGGTGTGTGTGCGCAGGTGTGCATGTTTTTTTCCCTCTCATGCATATGTAGGACAGATATGATCCATACAATAAACCATCCCTTTTTTTCCAGCAAACTACACCGTGTGTCTCTGGTCTTGATAGATTGTTGTTGACCATAGTTTTTTATCCTGCCATCAAAAAGTAGTATATTATAACCCTGGGCATTGGTAGAAGGAAGTCTGTGCTACTACAGTGTATGCATTGTGATTGGCACAATTCTACTTTGGTATTCAATGCTAATATTTAGTTGTGACCTGAGTTTCGAACTTATTTCTTAAATGAATTCTGCAGAGGGACCAAATTGTAGTGTAAACAAAATGACAGAAAACAAATTGGCTGCCTATTGTTTTATTTTTTTTAATGTAAAACAATAGGTTATGAGTTTAGAGGCAGCGACAGCAATCTAAAGTGCAATATTGTGAAATATAGTGTACATTTTTTCCCCAGTACTAATACTAGCCCAGTCGCATTGCTCTGTGTGTTGTTGTCCTAATCACAAATACAGTACACAACTTTTTTTGTTTAGTTGATATGCCTTAACATACACCTTATGCTGACATAAACCCTTAGTGCCTAAACTTAACCTTTTAACCATTGTACCTCACCCTAACATTTTCCCTTTGCAGACATGTATGTACAAAAATAACCTGTGCTATCTGTACCCATAGGATAATTTCCGGTTGATTAATAATACTTAAGACTTTTTAAAATATGTTTGACTTTTAAAATATCAGGCATGTATTAGACATCAGTAACATTCCAGGCTTTTTAATTGGCAATGAGCGATGCAAAAAAGGTGCCATCATTTACGTGACATTGCAAAAAATGACGTGGGTCTCTCAACTGCTACAACACATACAAAAGCTAGATTGAGGAAGCATGCTAACACGAAGTAAAGGTCTTCCAAAAGAAGTTCCGGCATCCCACTTTGCGTTCTCGTTGTGAAAGGGGTAGCTGCCGTACCACGTCCTCCCTCGCATCAAGATCGTCATCCAGGTCAGGTAGTACCTCATCCACTGTGGCTGTGGTCATCAGGTCAGACAAGATCTTCAGTAGGAGAGCGCGGGAAAGCTCCTATGCCAGTACAGTACAGAAAAGAAAACACGTATTCACTGTTACGAAAGCCAACAGCAATCTTCACATTTCAATTACAAAGTATTTCTGAGAATGAACAAAACAGCCAAGGTTAAAAATGCAGTCTGGGATGTTTGTGATTTGCCCAATTTTTTAAATGTAAATCTCCCATTCGGTCTTTGACATTTGAAAACAGATGAGAGTTTGAAAGCAAGTGGTTTTGATGACGAGAGTCACGCATGCACATTCATGACATTGTCCAGACATTTCGGGCATTTTGACTTAACACCACTTTTATAACAAATGGCCAGAAATCTTGGAATGTGTCTTTAAATAAATCACATCCTCCTACAAGAAGATATTATAGCCATTAAACTTGGCTAGCTATTTAAAACGTACATTTTGAGTTCAACATGACAGAATATCATTCAAGAATGAACACAACGCTATACACACAACCCATAAATATGTGATCGGTACATGTTTTGCTGTTCACACATTTGTAGACAGATGTAGAACACCACTGACTTCATAACTTCCAAGTGTCAAGGGATGTAAACAAATAAGTTATTGAAGCAAAACCTTACATATTATATTATTTAAGTCATTTAGCAGATGCTCTTATCCAGAATGTACAGGGACATCCCCCTGGAGCATCTTAAAGTGCCTTGCTCAAGGACACAATGACATTTGGCACAATCGGGAATCAAACTGGCAACCTTCCGATTACAAGTCCGCCTCCCTAACCGCTGAGCCATCTGACGCCCATGTTATGCTCAATGGAGGAGCTTCCAGGAAAGAACCAGCTACCAGGTCCCAGTACAGGTGGACAGTAGTCGGTCAACCACTAACCTTGTTGGCCTTGGTTGTGTCTCCTCTGAGGAGATCCGTGAGCGTGTCCCTGTGTGGAGCAGCGCTGGCCCGGGCCAGGAAAGCTGACAACGACAGAGCCACCAGTAACACCTGCAGCTGGGAACACAGCATCTCTGTTTGTGTCTTGAGTCAAAGGTACAGAATGCACACTATCCTCCTTCAATACTGTGTTGATTTAAAGTACTCTGGCTGTCTAACAACAGTTTGCCTCAAGTGGAAAACAAAGCAAAGTGATGTTGTATTTTTTGGACCTCATAAAAAACAGCCCCGTAGAATTTGTTATCTCACAGTGGTGTCACCAATATATAGGTTTCTTCAAACTTAGATTATGCTAATTATCAGACAATTACAGGCCTGTGATTGGTTGATGAGGGGAAATAAAAGGGATGGGTTATTTCATGTCACGGTGGCCACTGTGGTGACGGATAAGGTCACACATGGGCTTGACGTAGTAGAAAAATGGAAAAAAATAAGCTTTGCCTGTACAAAAGTTGACAAAGTGGTAACATGGAGTTGACAATTGTTAAGAAATAAAAGCATGATGTGCTCCCGTCGGACCCATAGCAGAGCATTTCAAGTGACATTTTAGATTCAAACTAACTTTAGTCATGTTATTGTGCTATTGAAATGGCTCCATCAATCCCATTTTTAGTGCACTACAACTTCTCAGGGTGCTTTCTAAAGTAGCACCCTATTGGGAATAGAGCTGACTCACTGGGTGTGTTGTTGGTGGAGTGGAGTAGATTGGAACCAGGCCCAGTGGTGGTGCATCATTTAAGGTTAGCCCCACCAGCCTCTGTGTCTGTCTCAGCGCAATGTGTGGTCCTAATACGCTACGAAGCGCTGCTAATGACACGAAGTGACTCAAATGTTAATTGGAAGGACCAGCCCCCCCACATGCAGCATGTTCCCAGAAGAAGCAAGTCTTCACAATGCTCACGCAAGTCAGAGGTTTTCCAACCACTACATGAGGCATTTGGGTGCGGTAGCTACATTATGCAGTGCTGTGTATTAGTGGTTTAACACGACAAATGTCCCAAACTCTACTGTCGCTTAGGAAACAGCTTATTCTCATATGTGTTAAAATGTTAAATCGGCCTTCGTAGCATCACGATGACATAGTCAACTGGGACCTTGCAGAAGTTATTTTGGAGCGTCTATTATTCATATAGGGCTGTGACAATGTCTGTTACTGTTCCTGCACTTCAGTGCCACCCCAAGACTATTAAATTCAGAAACTTGAAATCTGTTGACACGTCTGTCTTCCAGGAGATAGTACAACCTGCCCTCCAAGCTGACTGTAACATCCACACCCGATGGCATGGTTGACCTGTATAACAGCACCTTAAGGAACACCTTAGACATGCTTGCCCCTGTAAAATCACGTCAAGTATCATTCCAACGGTCCTCCCTATGGTTCAGAGAGGAGCTGCACAGCATGAAGACCAAATAGATTAAAAGGCCATAAGCTAGAACGTTTGTGGAGAGGCACTGGCTTAACTGTTCATCTTCTGCTCTAAATACCACCATGCTTTTTATTTCAAAGCATTAAAATCAGCCCGCTCTACCTTCTACTCTTCTATGAGTGAGGAAATCCCAGGACATTGTGTTCCACCATTAGCCGACTTCTCCACCCTGCAGACTCCGAACAGTTCAAGACGTTTGCTGAGTTGTTTAACAAAAAAATCAAGTGTATCAGAGAGAGTATTGCATCCACTAATCCAAATCCCACTTGTACTCGTATCCAACCACCCACATCTGCTACTTTTCTAAGTGAATTTGCTCTGGTTACACCTGCTACTGTTAGAAGCAGTAGCCTGCTTCAGCCTATTCCAACATCACTATTTAAAACATGCTCTGCTACCCTTATTCAGTTTGTTGGTCATTTGTTCAACATGTCCCTGCATACTGGACAGGTACCGTCACTATTCAAGCTGGCAGCCATTACCCCCTTGCTCAAGAAACCATCCCTTAACCCAGACCTTTTTCAAATTTCAGGCCTATTTTCAAACTACCATTTTTATCTAAATCCTGGAGAAGATAGTGACAATGCAACTTCACTCAAACCTTAGTGCTAACCACCTTTACGAGACTTTCCAGTCTGGCTTCAGGTCAATGCTGAGTACTGAGACAGCCCTGGTGAAGGTGGTAAATTACCTGCTTATCTGCAGACACAGGATCCCCCCCATCCTGGTTCTTCTCAACATCAGTGCTGCTTTGACAGAGTGGATCACATCATTCTACTGCAACGCCTAAACGAGCACAATCTGTCCTAAACTGGTTCACTTCCTACCTCTCTAACCGCATGCAGTATGATACCACGGCGTCGGTGAAGCAAAATCAGAAGAGTCCATCGTAACCTGTGGTGTGCCACAAGGACCAGTGCTAGGACATGTTCTCTTCTTGCTCTACATGCTCCCACTTGGCCAGATCTTTAGTCAACACAGCATCCATTTCCACTGCTGTGCAGAAGACACACAGGTGTACATAAAAACCAAGCCTGACACAACATCGGCTCTGTCCAATTGCCTGGATGAGGTCAAATGCTGGATGCAGAACAACTTCCTCCAGCTCAACAGCAGAAAGACAGAAACAATACTGACCCTTACAGCAGATCACTAACTCCTGCAGAATATGTCCTCCACAGATGGACACATCAATCGCCTCTCCTCTGTAATTTGACTCTACTCTCTCTTTTAATGCCCACATTAGTCATGTCTGTAAAACATCATTGTTTCCACATTAAGAACATCTCTGGCCTAAGATCTCTAACGTTTCCTGATGAAGAAAAGCTCATCCATTCATTTGTTTTCTCCAGAATTGATTATGGAAATGCTCCCAGCATTCATAAATTACAGCTCATTCAAAACAGAGCTGCAAGGATCCTTAGAAAAGTAAAATAAAGTCTGCCCACAACACCCCTGTCCTTGCTGACCTCCATTGGCTACCTGCTGGACAGAGAACTCACTTAAAAATTATCCTCTGTCTACAAATCACTCAATGACATCGGACCTGCCCACCTATTAGATTTACTCTCCATTAATGAACCGCCACATTTCCTATGGTCCAGCCACACCAAAATGCTGAAAGAATGAAGAACCTGTCTACAATCAATAGGTGACCGTGCCTTTTCCTCCCATGGACCACGTCTTTGGAACTCCCTTCCTGACAGCCTCAGGGCTGTCCAGTCTGTTGAGTCTTTTAAAGCAGGCCTTAAGACGCACTTTTTTCAGCTAGCCTACTCTTCAAATTGACAAACTGTGTAATTTTATTATTGTGTATGTGTGTATATATTAACTTCTTTATATGTAGATATATATAAATATATTTTTTATTATTATATTATCTTTCTTTTTATGCACTTGAGATTATTCTACTATAATGACAAGTGCTTCACAAATGCAATAAATTATTATTATTATTGTCTGCTTCAGGGTTGAATGGAAATGTTGATTCCCTGAACTCCATTGTAGACAGTATATGTCCCAGCTAGTAACAGCAGAAGTAGCAAGTCCTCACCGAACTGGCATCTAACCTTTCCTGTCAGCGTTGCCCCTTTGCGCTGTGGGGAATGCACTGTTAGTTCTGATTACTCATTTCTTCATGCCACCTCTGGCACTAATTAACATTTTCAAAGGAGAGGGGGGACGTAATGGCAACAGGCATCCCGCTGGGCAAGCTTGTGTGGGGTCCTTACTGCCTTGACGCCAACAACACCAGTTTCCATCACAACCGACCTGTCTTCACTGGAGAGCAGAGGGGTCTTCAAACCTTTAGGACAAATACAACGTAGACTTCAATCTCTACAAGGCACATGTCTGTTGCGTGGTATTATACCCCACTGAACACTATTTCTATACACACTGTGACTTGTGTTGGTGTAACTGAGGTAAATTACCAATGTGATGAAAACTTGGCTGAGACCACTGTTGATTTGACTAGGCAAGTGGGGTGTTAATAATAAAGTAATAATCAGTTACATTTTTTTGCTCACTAAAAGTGGACCTTCACTTAGTGTGAAAGTGTAAAAAGACTGTGACCTGTCCTTACCATAGATTGGGCCAAGGATTTGTGCCCTGCCATTGCTGTCTGTTAATCCCCATTTACTGCAATCACTGTAAACCAGAATGAAGAGTAAAACCATAGAAATAGAATGGATAGAAAGGCCATTGAACTGCTTGGCGTGGTCATTCGATTAGTACACAACAAAATGGCGATTGTTGTTAGTTGTCATGGCGACAACATGCAAATTAGTTTAATGCGGAAGTAGGCCGCTAGATCTTTGCAATGGAATCGTACAAATAAAAATGGCTGCCGCTCTGACCATTCTGCTATATTGATTTGAATTGGAATGGCCTTTCTATACATTCCAGTTCTATGAGTAAAGCACAGGTAAGTAAGGAAGATACACTCACCGGCTAGTTCATTAGGTACACATATAAAACTAATCGTTAATACAAATATCTAAACAGCCAATCACGTGGCAGCAAGAATGTGCATTTAGACATAGTCAAGACGATCTGCCGAAATTCAAACCAAGCATCCGACTGGAGAAGAAAGGTAATTTCAGTGACTTTGAACGTGGCATAGTTGTGTGTGCCAGACGAGGTGGCTTGAATATTTGAGAAAGCGCAGATCTACTGGGATTCTCCCACCCAACCATCTCTAGGGTTTACAGAGAATGGTCTGGAAAATAGAAAATATCAAGTGAGCGGCAGTTCTCTGGGTAAAAATGCCTCGTTGATGGCAGAGGTCAGAGGAGAATGGCCAGACTGGTTCGAGTTGATAGAAAGGCAGTAACTTAAATAACCACTCATTACAACCAAGGTATGTAGAAGAGACTCAGGATCTTCAGTGTACCGTTGTTGCTGGCCTTGCCAGATTTAGCCACTTTTAAAGGATAGTGCTCTGTATTCCACTGCTGGTTTGTTTCTAAAGCTAAGCAGGGTCGGGCATGGATTTTCCCTGAATGGGAGACCAATGCTGCTGGACGTGGTGTTAGAGGGCCAGTAGGGGGCACTCTTCCCTCGAGTCTCATTCCCAATGCACCAGGGCAGTGATGTAGACATCTGCCCTGCGTAGGGTATTGTCTTTCGGATGGGACGTTAAATGGGTGTCCTGACTCAATACAGATTACATGGCACTATGAATAAGAGTAGGGGTGTTAACCCCGGTGTCATGGCCAAATTCCAAACCACATTTCAATCATGGCTGCCTAATACTCCCCCACATTCCTAACTGGTATATATAACTACTCACCTCTCTACCTGATAGCTAATGTGTGGTGAGCGTTCTGGCGCAAAATGGCTGCCGCGCATCACCGAAGTGAATGGTATTCTGTGTGTGTGATTGTGTATGGAAGTAGGTGTGTGCATTGTCTGTCTATGTGTGTCTATGTGTTTGACTGTGTATGGAAGGTGTGTGCTACAAATTGGTGGTGGATGAGGTGAGCTTTGGGTGGATGTACAGCATTTTGGGTCATTTAAATAGCCTTATATAAATTCAATGAATTATTATTATTATTATTACGAGTATCTCTGAACGCACAACACGTTGAACCTTGAAGCAGATGGGCTACAGCAGAAGACCTCACCGTGTGTCAATTCAGTCAGCTAAGAACAGGAAAGTGAGGCTACAATTTGCACAGGCCCACCACAATTGAACAATAGAAGTTTGGAAAATCGTTGACTGGTCTGATGGGTCTTGATTTCTGCTGTGACATTCAGATGGTAGGGCGTAATTTGGTGTAAACAACATGAAACAATGAATCTATCCTGCCTTGTATTAATGGTTCAGGCTGGTGTTGGTGGTGTAATGGTGTGGGTGATATCGTCTTGGTACACTTTTGACCCCTTAGTACAAATTGAGCATAGTTTAAATGCCACAGCCTAATTGAGTATTGTTGCTGATTATTACGTCCCTCAGTCTCAGGATCCATGTTATCTTTGTGCCCTGGTCTGTATTGCTGTTCTGTGCTGTGTTTCTGTCCTGTTCTGTGTGTTTGTTCTGTTCAGTTTGTCTATTTCCAACAGGTGGCCCTGGTTCAGCTGATCATCAATCACTTCACTTATCACTGACTCCTCCCCTCCGTTATCCCATTCACTTGGTTTCAGCAATTATCATCAATCCCATCATGCCCTTCCTTCCTATATAAGGCAGCCATTTTGTGTCACTCAGTGTGCTGGCTTGCTGCTCTTGTGGTTGGTCTGTGCCTGAGCTCTGGATTTCTCTTAGTCCATATGTTTGGTATTTTGTGGTTAAGCTCTACAGAATATATATATATATGTAGTGTGTGGTGATGGCCACACTTTGTACTGGTAATGGACTTTGTGCTTGATAGCTTTGTGTTTGAGCATTTGGTGTGACAGTGAGAGAGCTTTAGTGTTTGTGTGATTGTTAGGCCTATGTAGTGAGTGTTGTAGGGTTTAGTACTGTGTTTGTGTCAATCGTTCTGAGTGCGGTATTGTCATTAACACCTTTGTTTCCTTCTTGTCTTCCCAGGGGAAAGGGGACGCACTGGGGAGTGTGTAGGCTAGACGCCCTGGGCTTACACCACCCATAGGGAAACTCCCCTGTTATGGCCCTTTTCGGCCGCAGGAACTTTCCCCAGGAACTTGGGACTTTGGGGTGGTACTTTGGTCGAAATGCGCAAAACGGCCCAGGAACGAAATAAAGTTTGGGGTAGATTTTTACCCCATGAGAAGCACCTCCTCGGAGGGTAGTACTTTTGAAAGTTCCTGGCCTTTAGGGGGTTGGACTTTGGCACAGAACATGCTGATTGGTTGGTGAACGTAGCGTTTCGATTGGTTGAATACACACTGAATTTTTCATTGCAACCACCATTTTTAAAACTCTGCTACCGTGTAAACAGTAACAGTTTTATATACACTAGGGAAGACCTGGACAGACCATTCCTGTACTTTGGGGTAGGGTGCCTGGATCGTGTGCCAGTACAGGTTTAGGTTCTGTGTTGTGTGTCAGGTTAGATCAGGCTAGGGGTGCCGCCTTATATTATTTATTTCCTTTGGTCCTGTCCAGACCCTTTTCCCATTTCATTTGTATTATTATTGTTATTATTATATATACCAGCCGCGGTCGGTGGATCTTAATTGGGGAGGACGGGC
>JACXGM010015635.1:0-21128 GCA_016801145.1 Umbra pygmaea | reverse complement strand
AGGGGCTTTCTAAATCAACCACAGGGAACCACAGGAACGCGTACAGGAAACATTGACAGACAAGAGACAAGGGGAGAACAACCTGGTTAAATACAAACACCTACTAATTACTAATTCAAACCACCCGTGACTACCAATGACTCAACTAATAATCTAAATGAACCTATGACCAAACTAGACACAAGAGGACAGCATACTCATACAAACAGAGGGATCACAGAGACAACACATAACAAACCCAACCCATGTGTGACAGAATTACGCACCTACTAATAATGAAAACATAATAGAATATCAGGATGACTGATAAAAAGCATTTTCTATTATTGTATTTTTCACTAAAAATACAACATATACCCATAGCAAAACAATCCTTTGGAGTTTCTTATCATATTAGAATCCTATAGGATTCATAATATGAAATTACTAATGTAGGTTTTAGTTTATCCTGTAGGAATCTGTTGATTTTTTTTGCATAGGACACAATCTACTAAAATTTTCTGCTGGAAATCTTTTAAAGGATTTTTATATGTTTGATATAGTTTCAAAGCATGATGGAACATCAAAAATTACTTATTCAGTATAGCAACTCTGGAGATAAACTATACATGTCGCAATGGGAAAAGAAAAAATGTATTCAAATCAAAAGCTAATGATCCATACTCTTCCCCATGTCTCAATATAAAAATGGAGATACTAAGACTGATCCACAGAACAACTGTCATATTTGGCATAGATTGTTCTAGAGTGTTTATCAGTCAAATGTAAACACAAATCTATGCAAATAAGCTCTGTCTTTCATGCTCATTTTCTCACATTGCAATTAGCAGTATGTTGTTGGATGGTAATAAGGTTGGTATAATATTGTTTATATTATACCAACCTGATCAGCCAGGTCTCACTACTTAAGTTAATGCAAGTTGTAATGCGAAGGCAATATACCCAAAGAGCATTCTCTACCACTCTCTTTTCATGCACAGCATTTACTATTGTTATCCAAAATGTAAAGTTTACATCGGTTTGTATCCTGGCTGGACGCTACACTTGCCATTCACTAGACTTCCATTCCGTTAACTAGATTTCAAAATAATCTACTAGACTCCCATTTTATCTACTAACTGTAATTTTGACTCCTAAGGGTACTTTAAGAGTTTGGCTGTTGGCTGCAGACCTCCCGTCTACAGTCTGTCCTACCATTAGCATGAGAGACAGGTGCTATAGTGCTTAGCTGTTCTTTCTGTTTGAAATGATCATATGTTTCTACTAAAACTCAAACTTTTTTAAGTATTTTGGAAGTATACTGGAATCCCGCTTTAAGACTTCTCAGCTGCATTCTGTGGATAAGGAATAATATTGAATTGGGTTTAGGTAACACAGCTCAAAGTGATGTGTTCAGTTAACACAGCTCAAAGCGATGTGTTCAGTTAACACAACTCGAAGTAATGTGTTCAGGTAACACAGCTCAAAGTGATGTGTTCAGTTAACACAGCTCAAAGTGATGTGTTCAGTTAACAAAGCTCAAAGTGATGTGTTCAGTTAACACAACTAAAAGTGATCAGTCAATCAATCAATCAAATGTATTTTATAAAGCCCTGTTTACAACAGCAGTCATCACAAAGTGCTTTGACAGACACCCGATCTAAAATCACTAAGAGCAAGCAACACAAGTGATGCACAGTGATGTGTTCAGTTAACACAACTCAAAGTGATGTGTTCAGTTAAGACAACTCAAATTGATGTGTTGTGTTAACACAACTCAAAGTGATGTGGCATGCAACACACATAAGTGTGAGTGTTTCCTCCCTCATTCCACATTACAACGTGCTTCATTTCTAATATCTACCACTCTCTCTCTCTGCCCTTGTCCATGTCTCAGTCTGCCACCCTCATTCAAAGCTTAGGCGATCAGAGCTAAAAGAGGATCTGCTTTTTGTTACTGTCAGCAGCAGCTCTCTTTTTTTTCCTGCCCTCTCATCGTTCTCTTTTCTTTCTCTCTCCCTCTATTATTTATTTTTTCTTTTGTCTTTTTGTCCTCCATTTCCCTCTTCCTCTCTCTCAGCTGAACCACTAGACCACAAATTCCTTTGACACATGTTCCTACACACGCACATGTGCCTGCCAAACATAATGTACACAAACGCACACATCCACCGAAAACCTCTAAACACACAAGTTTCTTACAAATACGACATGCACAGATGTCTAACTTAGTTATATAAATGGGGACATTAGAATTGATTCTAATAATCACATTTTTCCTAACTCAAAAAATCTAACCATACCATAAATCTAATCTTTAATGATAAAGCCAAACATTCACAATATTTTAAATCGGACATGGAAAATGTCACAATTAATTCCTGGTTTTACCATAGTCTGGGGACATTCATTTAGATATATAAGGAATTGTAGTAATATTTGGAGTTTATATAAAAAAGTCATAATTAGGAGGATTTTATTATTATATGATGCTTCAAATAATAACAGATACTTAAAAAAAAAAAAGTTAACGGATGGGTAAAATGACATTTATTTGGGGGGAAGATGATATATCAATGCAATTCTATTAATTGAAAGAAAACGCAATTGAATTTGTCAAGCCCATCCAAGACATTTGCGTGAAACGCCCACCAGTAAAAAAACATTATACATATATTTCCCATGACAATGACATTTCCCATTCCATTATGTGTGGCCCATGGCTATGCTATTCAACCTTTCAAAATGTCTAATGCCTTTGGCCTCTCGTGTCAACCAACTACGGTACTTAGTAAAGCCGCTGCTCCTCCCCCAATTCTCCCCCTTCTTCTGAGACAGACTCACAGCTCTTTATGCACCATCCAGGACACATGAATGATGAAAGGGCTTTTTGAGGAGTTAGGGTGCAGATGATCATTGCACATGAACATGAGCAGGTATTCAAGGAATGTGACAAATAATTTGAGTCTTTGTATTCAAGTAAAAACTATAACCTAATGAACACAATTGTTTTTTGCAAAACACAATTGTTTTTTGCATTCACACACCATGCATATTTTTTGCAAAACAGTAAACACAACACTTTAACAAAAATGCTATATTAATCAATAATGACAATAAGTTAAAATGCCATACCACAGTAGTACAGTGTTACTGCACTTTGTAGAGTACAATATATTCAATTGGGGGGGTACATTTGTATTGATAGGTGAGTAGGAAGCAGATGTTAGGGACGCAGGTATGTAGGTGGTGACAAAGTGGAAGGGCACAGACAGTCAGTTAAGTCAAGGCTCAGACCCCTGGGACACACATGTCCCCTGGCGATATGGATTGGAGACCCAGCTGAAGCGCTGCCTGTACCTTTTCTCTCTGTCTCCCTCTACATACTGTAACTGTGTTCCTAGCCTCCACTTCCTACTATCCTGTCAATAAAATAATCTAAAAACACAAAAAAAGATCTCACAACAAACATATATTTGTTTGGCTTTTGTTCTGATTTGTTAATTTTGAGTTTTTCCTATTCTCTATATATTACAGCATCATTTAATTTGTAACTAACAAAATCGAGAATGGTAGAATAAAGTGTTTTGTATCTTCATGCTCGAGTGTCATACTTTCTGCTTTTGTGAAATAATTTTACGTAAAAGGAATATAGCTAATGCAATTATAACATGTTATAACATGTTTGCTTGGCTTATATGGTACATACTGTATAGTATCAACAAATGGCACAGAAATACAAAATAGGGTTATTCCCTGTTAGGGTATACTTATAGCTACTGTATAGTTAGTATCTGTTGGGTTATTATTCAATGATTGTTTGAAATAGAATACCTTTAGTCAACAATTTGTACGTTTATTTTGTACCATGTATTTAAAGTTTGGATTCTTACTGCATTTTGCAAATACAATTTATAATTTTTGACCATCTGTGTTTTAGATCTGGCGTGTGTGTTATTTGTTTTTGTAAAAAAATGAATTCTGTTTGGACAAATGTGCTGAAGCGATTGAGAAACTGTAAAGACAGGAACAGACCTAAGAAACAGACTGTTTAAATGTCCAAACACCACAAAAAGAGCTTTTGACAGATAAAAACACCTTGTAATTTTTGTCATTTTACTTTAACAAAAAAGGGAAACAAATGGAGCAAGGAGGAAGGGAGAGATGTAGAGGGATGAGGAAAGTAAAAAGACAAGCCTAGGAGTCTGAAGGATATGTGTGTGCATGCCTGTGTTTGTGTGGGTTTTCATACAGTATGTGCCTCCATGTGAGCCCAGTATAACCATGCTAACATGTAGGACTACCTGTGTGTATGTGTTTGTACATTGACAGCTCTGTTACTGGCTTCCAGCAGCACACAGCACTAGGCTAGCTGCTAACCGATCCACTCTGAGGTCCTATTGCAGTGCTACAGGCACACTAAAGGCACAGACAGCTGCTATTAAAGCCTGATTCTTTCAGGTTCACAGGGCGTGAAAGGGTCTGATTGAGGGCCTCTGATCCCAGTGAGGGTGGTCTCTCTTTTGCAGAGGTGGGAGGGGGTACGAGACCAGCACCACGAGTCACGTGACATGCTCCATGCTGAGCGGACTAAAATGGTATCTGCTGGACAAAAACACACCACTTGTTGCTGCCTGCCTGGCATTCATCTGGCGTGGTCTGGTAATATCTGGAATGAGATGTGTCTTCTCTACAATGATATCAGACCGAATAGAAACTCAAATTCTTCTACGTTCTCACCTGGACATTCAATTTGAGCATTCATTAGGATTTCTGTATGTTATGATGACTTCGAGATTAACACAGACCCCTTGGCTTAAACATAAAAGTTTAGCATGATTTCAATTATAAATTAGTAAATAATTGCAAAGAAGTAGAATTAATAGAATGAAAGTCACTTTTGAAATTATTGGATTTTGTCAGTTGTACTGGTGGTCTATTTCCATTCCTATCCAACAAAGTCAAGATATAATGAAGAACTTTAAAAAATTTACTCACACCAAATTCCCTATCTTTCCGTAAACTCTCACTCTTTAGATACAATATGTATTCTTATAGTAACTACCATATAATCTGTACTTATAATTAAATATTTTGTTACAATAACGATCGAGTAATAACAGCTTTGCCTTTGACATTAGCCTAAATATGAATTTGTCTCTATCTGAGCTGTCTAACTGATGGTTAAATACAGTACTTTTCTTTACCTATTTATGTAGCCATTTAATAAGTTATCGTAACTTTTGGTACAGTAATTCTTGTAATTGGCATTTATTTTAATTATATATTTGTCCTTTGCAAGGAAATTACACTAACTACCCAGATAAATATGTTTTTAACAATTTTCTCAGGTGTCATAAGACGTTTGCACAGTAATGTAAATTGATAAATAAACAATAAGCTTCTGAAAAAAGCCATATCCCCTTCTCTGAGAAGCTGCTATCATAATGATGTAGGAGGGCTCCTACATTTATGCTTCTATTTGTTTAGGCCCTGTCCTACAAGGGAACCTTTTGACTGTACACAGAACTATTACACTGTGAAAAGACCATGGAGATGTAGGAAGATCCCCTGCAGAGGCGTTCACACCTACCACACCATAGCCTTGTCCCAAGGGCAACCATCACTTTACCCCCTGACTCGCTTCTCCTTTCCTCGCTGCTTTCAATCTCAAGTTAAATCAACGATAAAGACCAATCTTATCACATAAGGTCTTTAGACTGTTTTTGTTACAGTAGGTCCAGGGGCAGGACAGCATACTGGACATTTTGTATATGCAGGCCTGTGTGTGACCAGACCTAGAAATCAGCCGGGCCTTATTTGTAGAAGTGTTGATTACCACACAAGACTCTTCTGCTGCCCTCCTGGGCAATGAAGAATGAAAAGGTGTTTGCATGTTAAGTTTAATCTAGTGTTGGCAATGTGGTTATAATCTGATCACATTAGCAGATCAACCCTGAAAACCTATTTAGGAATATTTACAAGCTTGATGTGTAATTTCATTATGCCCACTAGACTGTTTTCTAGAAAGAAAGAAAGAAAGAAAGAAAGAAAGAAAGAAAGAAAGAAAGAAAGAAAGAAAGAAAGAAAGAAAGAAAGAAAGAAAGAAAGAAAGAAAGAAAGAAAGAAAGAAAGAAAGAAAGAAAGGTTGGATTGTATTTAGTAGCCTACACTTGTCTACATGGAAATTAACATTAAATGCATTATTTTTCGATTAATTCCTAGGAAAATTTCCAGTAAAAAAAAAAACATTCACTGGGCATACTCTCACTAATCACTCCTTTACCCTCATGTAATATAGTCGGTAGGCTACAATAAAGATGTCGGTTTGCACTGACGGTGGGTGTCCTGACAGATCCCATTTGGAAAAGATATTGGCACCTCAAGTATTTCAGGTTACAACAAACAGCTGTTCTCGTTTGCCCCATGACCCTCTGCTGAATTCTGTATTCTCAAACCTGGTAGACACACACGATGAGGAGTGCCATGGGGTTTTAGACTGAGACAAACGCGTGTAAACTTATGCTAGCATTAAGGAGGTGAAATGTAAAAGACGAGTAAATCAAAAATGTTGGCTGCTGTTTGAGGTTGCTTTACGCTCGTGTCAATGCGTTATCGACACAAGAGAAATCTATGTGCAAAGGCAAATGTTAACATGCATTAATTCATAAAAAGCCATTTCAACCATCAAACATTTAGAAAAGATGTACCTACAAATAAGAAAAACAATGAGCCAAAATGTCCAAAGGTTAGAAAATACGTTTTCTAAATAAAATAAGCTTTTGAAATGGAAATGAATTAAATAAAATTCAATGTCCAATGTTCGCTGATATCAGTAAATCAATTTAAATAACTTCACACACAAATAGCCTATAATTGCTTACGTTAATTCAATGTAAATAGTTTACCACAAGCAACTATCACACATTAGACTGGATGCAAGCCTATCCAATTAGACCACATCATCTGACGTGATACCAATCTGACAGAAGCCATTGTAGAAACGATTAAATCTTACATTATTTGTGACAGTACAAATTAAAACTTACATAGGAACCAAAACCCTTTCAGAACCAAGTAGCCTACATTTGTTTCCAAAATCGCTCAATGAATGTTAATAGCCGACCACAGAATACAGATTTGGTGGGTTAAGACATTCCAATACCTTTTATAAAAAGTTGAAGAAGTCTGCATCAGTTTGTTGACTTGATACCAAGGCGTTGGAACTTTTGGAAGCTCCGGGTTGAGAGCTCTAGCGTCCCGCTGGGGGTTCGAGAATTTCCAATAAAGCTCCCTTTCTAATATACAGATGGGGCAGCTGGAGTTTTCCTTAATTTCTCTTCTGTCTTTTCTTTGTTCAGTTCACGTCGTTATCCACTATTTCAGCTTCTTTCCATGATTTTCTTTATATGTTATTCACGAAATCAGTTGGCAGAATAACATTGAACAAACCACATTTTCTGTAACCAAACCCTCGAATGCCCAAAGTTGGTTGCACAGTCAATGGGGGAATGCGAGCCCTCTCTTGTCCCCACTCCCTCCTTCCTCCAAGTCTGTGGACCACCCCGAAACAGGAAGTTCACTTTTTGTTTTTCTTAAATAAAAAAAGACCATGCTGCCTGCTTGGAGTTTTCTTAGTGCAATAACTGAGTCTCTTCCACTAGCTACAACCATGACATGCAAAACAACAGAATAAACAACATAAGGGTTAGTAGCTGATAATATTACAAAAACGATTACGTAGCTGGTTAACATTTTTACCTTGCGAATCAGTATAATATTCACTATGATAATCATTTACAACCGTTTTTTATTATCATATAGCCTAAATGTCTGAATATGATACGGATTTAATTCAAATCTTGTTTATAAAGGTAGTTGAAAAGTGGAACTTTCTATTTCTTGAGCATGCAGCGTGTGTGGCACTGGCGATGCTGATTGCTGAATGTTACGATTTACTGGAATCCAAAGCACACCGAAAAACCTGGACTGGGGTAAAACCAGGACGTTTACGGGACTGGCACAGTAGGTTTGGAGCGCAACGATTGAATGCACAAAGTCTAAGATTCGCTGTAAAAGTGTACAAAACATAATACACTTAAACAAATATTATCGTACTTCTTTATATTTATATATATATATGTATTGTTATAATGTTGTTATTAGACCAGGGAAAGGTATTTTGCTAACACATTGCATCCAGATTTTTACACAATTAGTAACCATGTAATTATTCTAAAATAGTCTTTCATAATAAAATGTAAAACGCAAATTCCTCTTAAAAGTGTATGTATTGTTATATGGAATGTGTGCTAATTCATTAAATGGTATGTGTGCAGCTTGCTTCTTTGGTAAGTCGTCATAATATTTTGTAATACATGCATAATATCTACATCCATTTTACAAATATATTTATTCACACCTTTGTATACATTATTGGAGCAAATCAAGGAATGAAGGAATGAAGAGTCAGTTGACAAAATAAAGACACATAGGGCCTAAATCAGATTGTGAATGAAAGTTGGGGCTTTGGCTCCAACATAGCATATAAGCTTACAGACTCAACAGAATGTTGCAGCCATATGCTTTCACCTGCCTCGGCTATTGACAAAAGATACCACACAGTCTGCACAGAGACACGGTTCATTCATGTCAGGTGGAGTTATGCACTTTAATTTGAGTGTAGCACCACAATCTACAGGTCAATAACTGTTAGTGAACAAGACAGTTATGGTGGCTATACTAGTAATTTGTGTTATTAAATATTTACTGTATTCATTTTGTTTAACATAGAGTAGATGGATATGTTAGTTGTAATCAATATACTTAGTAATCAATATACTTAATTTTGTTTACTTAATATTGATGTTAGAAAATATTTATTTTATTTTGGATTACACACTAGTTTAAATGAAGTCATATTTTTATTTTTTTATTTAACTTTTATTTAACCACCTGGGCGCGTTGAGAACATTTTCTCATTTGAGACGGTGACCTGGCCAAGATAAAAGCATTGAGGTACAGACAACACAAAGTTACACAAAGTTACACAAAGTTACAAGACAAGGAGTGCACAATAAAGTCAAAACAGAGAATAAAACAGTGAATGTACGATAAATAATACAGTGTGCAGGTCGAAACAATAAGGCATTTGTACAAGTAGTGCAACAGATGTCGATACAAGGAGGTAGATGGTTGGTGAATACAGTCGCTTGGCGCTGTACAATACAGACAGTTATAAGAAGAAAAATAATAATAATAATTAAGAGTAGGGGCTGAGGTAGATGGGTACAATTGAAGAGGTACAAAGTGGCTGTGCGTGAATAACACTATGGTAAGTGGCATAATGACCGGGACTGTGGGAGGTGGAGTGTGCAAAATATACAGAGACAGCTATGCTGGTCAGATTGTGCAAAGTGCATAATGACAGAAGATGGTAGGGTGGGATTACCATATTATGTATGGTGAACTTGTCAATGAGAGTCATTCATGGATATATTAGTGTGTATTCTAGTACAGTGACACTAGGCCACTAGGTGTGATTTTCTAAACTAGCTGGGAACGAGTTTGATACACACCATATATTTTTCAGAAATGGTTCTTATTATTGTTGGGGGGGACCAAATTGCATGTCTGTAACATTCGGGGGGCATGTCCCCCCTTCCCCCCTGTTCCAACGCCCTTGATTACAATCATAGTTATTTTCATAATGTTAATAGAACAACAATTCACATGGATTAAAATTAATCCTTTGAATATCAAAAATTATTTAAAGGTGCAATGTGTCGAATTTCACTGCAAGAAAACACAACAACTTTCTCCTTCAGTAACCAGCTTAAAGGTACAATAAGTAGTTTTCCAAAACAATAACAAAAGACGTACTTTGCATTAAAAAAGCAAACATCACTATACCTATATTATATATATTTGTTAGTTGTGTACTTACATTATTCCAAATTTTGCCACCGACTTTCAAACCCAGAAAAATTTGTAATGTAATTCGAAGACACGGGACATTTCATTTTGTCGCCCCTCAATGGCGTCATATAACCTTTGACTCCTCTAGTTGCTCTAAGTTCTAGGGCACCGCCAAACATAACGTGAATTAAGTTATAATATATTTAACAATACATTACTTTGTCAGTGAAAAGTTTTTCTGCCGGAGACGCTAGATTGGCAGGTTGTCATTGACCACGACAACAAAACCCATGATCCCATGCTACTTCCCGACGTCATCCAAGTACATGTTTTGATTGAGAGACCCCTAGTGGCCAAAAACGACATATTGTACATTTAAAAAAGCTCTGTGCATTTTATTTCTTGATATTTGATATTGACAAATATGAAAAGCCATTTAGATGGGACAATGATTCCTTACAGTATGTCATGCTTCTTTTTTAATTTACAATTTGGCCATGTTTGTGCTTCCATATTGTTCTGTCATTTTAGTGTATGCTTTGTGTAAATAAAGAAATGCATAGTTTTAAGAATCAGTATCCCATAAACATTGCTTTTTCATATATAAAAAATATATAATAATACAGTCCTTAAGTTTGCAGGCTCATGCCAAGCAAAAATGAATACAAGATATACCACCTACAATTCAAGACAACATTTTATGATAAATGTTTGTTATTTGAACATTTTATTAAAAAGCTTATTTGACATGGTTCAAGCTTCAACCTCCTTGCACGAGGCAGCGCAAATTGGATTTGGTATAGAAAAATCTCATTATCTACCTTGCCATGTTGCTCTCCAACGACTCCTTGAGTGGAGATCGGGCGCCTTCAATCAAAGAAGTATAGTTTGTGAGCATGACCATCCCATGAATGAGCTGACTACAGGCTTTCATGTTGGATGAACAGTGTCAGCATGGATGATCCTGGAGCTTCTTCTCCTGGCGCGAAAAGGATATGGCAGTCAGGGTCCCCTGCCTACTGAAGCCACCGTTATCCTCCCACATTCATCAACGCTAATTATCAACACCTGTGAAAACTTGACTTTCAATATAAGCCTCATTTGCTGTTGGGAGATTGTTTGTGTGTTACGCTGCTTGTTTCTAACTCTTATGTACACCGCTATATTGTTTATTCTCCACGCCGAGTCATGAATTATCGTATTTGTCACATTTTGAGAACAGCTTATTCTTACTGTCTTGTTGGAGTGTTGTGGCCTGAAGCTTAGCCACCCTTTATTTTGTAAGTGCCTGTTATGCTGAATATCTATGTGGATTCTGGAATTCCAGCAAACTATCAAAAGTACTGCTGCGTTTGACTCATCACTTCCACCTACACTGTGACAAAATCTCCCTTTCCTCATCTGGACTGACCACCGTTACCTGAAGTACATCTGGTCAGCGAGGAGACTGAACTCTCGCCAGGCACGGTGGTCGTTATTCTAAAGCAGATTCACTTATCCTTTGTCCCACATTCCAGGCAGCAAGAACGGGAAGGCCAATGTTTATCTTGCCAGTTTGATGCAGGGGAGTATTTAGTAGATGACACCCCCATTATTCCAGGGGTATGTAATTGTTGCCCCTGTGGTTTGGGCACCGGATGCTGAGGTCCAGTAGGCTTTACGCATGGAGCCTGCTCCTGCACACTGTCCTGCTGGCTGTCAGTATGTGCCCAAGTCCATCAGGGACAGGCTCATCTGCTGGGAACATGCCAACCCCTCCTCCGGTCATCCTGGTATTGGCCGAACAATCTGCTGTCGGGAGGACAAATATTGGTGGCCCAAATTAGCCAAGGATGTGAGGGTTTATGTTTCCTCCTGTTCGGAATGCACCCAGTGTAAAGCATTGAGGCACCTTCCTACAGGGAAATTAAAGCCTCTTCCTGTTCCACAATGACGTTTGGTTGCATTTATTCATCGATTTTCGCACTTATCCTCCCCCCTTATCAGGGTATGCTGCAATCTTGGTGGTTGTGGACGCTGTTCTCAAAAGCCTGCCATATCCTACCTCTGCCTGGGGTGCCCTAAGCCATTCAGACTGCAGATGCGTTGTTTGGGCATGTCTTCCGACATTATGGAGTCCCAGAGGATATTGTCTCTGACCGTGGTCCCCAGGTTACATCCCGTGTATGGAGGCCGTTTATGGAGAGGCTGGGGGTCGCGGTCAGTCTCACCTCTGGGTTCCAGGCAGGTAGAATGTCAAAATCAGGACATGGACAGGTTTCTGAGGACCTATTGCCAGGACCAGCCGGGTGAGTGGGCCAAATTCCTTCCTTGGGTGGAATACGCACAGAATTCCCTGCGCCACTCCTCCACAGGGCTCACTCCGTTTCAATGTATGTTGGGGTTCCAGCCAGTTCTGGTCCCTTGGCACTCGAGTTCGACCCAGGTTTCCATGGTGGACGATAGGTTCCGGCGCATGGAGGAGACCTGAAATGTCACTGACGTCCGTCTACAGCATGCTGTCCACTGCCACAAACTCCATGCTGACCATTAGCGCGGGGCCAATCCCGAACACCATCCTGGGGATTGTGTTTGGCTCTTGTCCCGGGAACCTGCCCCTTCGCCTGCCCAGTTGTAAGCTCGTCCCGCTGTTTACAGGTTGCATCTGCTGTCCACTATGCACATTCACCCTGTTTTTCATGTTTCCCTCCTCAGACCAGTGGTGGTATGCCCTCTCTGTGAGGCCAGGGTGCTGGAGACCCCCCCTTCCAATGCTGGACATCGACGGTGAATGCATCTATGCGGTGAGGACCATCCTAGATTCGAGGTGGCGGAGAAACGGCCTCCAGTACCTAGGGATCTGGGAGGGGTATGGTTCTAAGGAGCAGTGCTGGGTTCCGGCCAGGGATGTGTTGGACCCCTCACTCTTGTGCAACTTCCATCTGCGGTAGCCGGGGGGTACTGTCAGCATGGACGATCCTGGAGCTCCCTCTACTGGCGCGGATAAGGTTGTCGGGGTCCCCTGCCTACTTAAGTCACCGTATTCCTCCGACATTCATAATGGCTAATTGTCATCACCTGTGAAGAACTTTGTATATAAGCATTATTTAATGTTGAGTGTTTGTGGGAGATTGCTTGTGTGTCACGCTGCTTGTTTCTAACTGTTATGTACACCGCTATATGTTTATTCTCCACACTGAGTCGTGAATTATAGTATTTGGCACATTTTGAGAACAGCTTATTCTTGCTGTCTTGTTGGAGCATTGTGGCCTGAAGCTTAGCCACCCTTTATTTTGTAAGTGCCTGTTATGCTGAATATCAGGGGAGAAAAAAACTGGAAGGAAAAATAAATAAATAAAAAACTAAAAGAAAAATACCTGTGTAACATATCAACTAGTGTTTAACTATATATAGTGTACAAAGACTAAAACAAAACATTGCTCCATACCTGGGTCATTCCTGCTATGCTGTGCCCTTGTGACCTCAACATTAAGGCCAAAAAAAAAATGTACATTTTATATGTTTTCTATGCTTTCAGGAAAAAAAACATGTTTGAAAACCATTTTAGCCAAACTCAGGAACCAAAATAAAATAAAAATATTCAGATTGTATCATGTCACGCAGTCCCCTGTTTTCTGTGTCTTGTGTTTAGTTCTTGTGTTCTATAGTTTGTTAAGGTAATATGTGCTTTGGGCGCCCTCCAGTGTTTTCCATTGCAGGTTCTGTTTTATTCTGGGTCTTCCTGCATTGCCAATATTACCCTTCATTGTTTGAGTGTCTAGTTAATGTTGTGCACCTGTTGATACGTACCTAATCAAAACCAGTATATACACCTGTGATTGTTTTGTTAGTTTGTCGGTCATTGTGAGTATTCTCCTGTCTGGTGTCTTGGTTTCATATGTTCCATGAGTACAAGTCTAATTTATCTTGTCGATTTTATTTATCTCAACTGTGATTTGTTAAAAAAAGAGTAAAAGTACTTCTCTGAGTAACTCTGAGTTCACAAGTTTTGGGAAGTCCCTACTTAAGACCAAATTGATCAGGTGAAAGGAGTTCACTACTTACCGTTGACCATGATTGGTATTACCTTTACTGTAATTGTTTTATAGGTTACTGTTAAGATATGAACTACCTTTACCATGCTCAATTTGGTCTTAAGTAGGGACCTCCCAAAACTTTTGAACTCAGATTTACTCCAAAAGTACTTTAGCTCAAGTTAATGTCCACCTCTGGTATAAAGAGATCTTACTTGTAAACTTAACTTTAGAAGTGTATCTTCCTGCTTTTGTGATGTTAGGAATTAATTCCAGTGTATAAAAGGAAAATAAATGTTCAAATGGAAAGACGCTCCAGCCTCCTGCCTACTACTATAAACTACCACCATGACAGAATGGCCGACCTTTATAAGGATGCAGCGTTTTCTGCTGGCAATAATATATATGGAGGTAATGTGCAGACTTTCAATTATACAGTAATGTGAGGTTATTTGCATACAAATGGGGTAAATTATGTTGTTGTAGACACAAACTTGAAGGTTCTTGAGAGAAATACGAAAAACACAGAAAATCTACCAGCCTTGATAAGGCTATGCAACAAAACACTAAGGTCATGTTTACATTTCGATAGATTTCAGCAAAATTTAGGCTGCATCCATGTAGGCTGCATCCATGTAGGCTGCATCCATGTAGGCTGCATCCTTCGAAGGCCGCGGACTACACATTGAGACACAGCTTTTGTCTACTAAGAACCTTTCACTAGCTTTCACCTGTAATTTATAAACGTTATAAATTAAGGCCTACATACAACTCATTTTAACATTATGTTTATACAATTTATAGCAAACTAAAAGTAGAGTTAAGTTTCCTTTTATCTGTTTTTTTTGTTTATATTGACAGTAGAAAGCAAAGGCGAGAAATAGAGGCATGCCGAGGGAGAAAGACAGGACGGGGACAGACAGTCGGCCATGCTCGAACTCCCATTCCCAGGGCTACACCCAGACACACAACAATGGTAACAATGGTATTCCAGCAAGTAGCCTAACATGAATGTACAAAAAATGCCAACTACAACAATCATACAATATAAGTATATAAATATGTATGAAACAATTCCGAGTTTTTACAACTTGTGAATAAACAATTCGATTTTATATACAGAGCGATTGAAACGATCAAACATGCTCAAGACTCTATTGTTTTTACCATCACCAGAGGGCACTGTTGCTTAGTTAACATAAACCGCATAGAAACAGGAGTTGACATCCTTCATGTGATCACAGATGCTTAAACTCTGAAAAGTGCACATTTAACTAATCTCCTCTCAGCTACTGTATATTCTTAAGGTGTTATGCAAGATTAATAATGACCCAACGTCCATATTTGGTATTAAATAACAATTATCAATGGACAATTTACAGTATGCCTACTATACAGAATATAATATGTAGATGTTGTACTAGAACATACTATATAAATACGTGTGAATTGTTTTAACATTGTTCTATTTGTCTTCAAATCAAACTTTTACATATGATGATATCCCAGATACTGAAAACAATTACTTCAAGGTTGTAACCATGTTTTTTGTATATAATTTCACATTTCCATATGCAATATGCCCCAAAATATTGCTGCCTATTTGGGTTTCTCACTTGTGTGCAGAACGTCTGTATCAGGAAGTTTCTTTCACGGTTTGTCAGGCCTAAACTGGATATTAAGTTATGGGTCCAGAGGTCAGGTCAGTTGATGCAAGACTATTCTGGTTGTTGCACACAGGTTGTGGTACCCTGTGGGGAAATATTCAACCACATGGGCAATAGCCATGGGTCTCTTACTACCACCCGACAAAATCATTTCACCACCAGAATATCAGAGGTTGTAAGTATACAGTATGCATCAAAACACACATTACACAATACATTCAGAGTCGACTAGAGCTTATTTTCCTACACATGCAAATCAGATAGACCTAAATGCAATATAAATCCACTCAAAAAGTAAAAGCTATTACAATACTACAAAGAATATTGTATTTCCAATCTCTAATACATTTAGTGATTCTGCTTAATATCAAATGATGCAAGTGATGTCATGCCATCCTGACCATGCAAAACATAACCAGATGTGGTATTCCAGCAAGTAACATGAACTTAAAAGTTGTCAATTATAACAATCATTGACACAACAATGTTTGCCATTTAGCCATGCATTATGGCATTTCTTATAAATACCTTGACAAAATATTAGTCCCAAGAGCTCGGTAAAACGGGATTATATAAATATACAACAACAGGAAAATATACAATTATGTAAAAGCAGATTAATTGGAATGAATATAATAAACTATAAACACAAGTGTTTGTACTATTAAATTGACTGCAACTGCAATATATTGTATTGTTCATTATGTATATAGTTAATCACAATATTGTCACAGTGTGGTGTAGAGAGAGGGAGACCCAGTCAGGTAGATGGTAGATGTTGGTTTTATTGAACACAAATCCGGAGACATGCATACAAAGACGATTGCAGGGTACCACCGACGCGAGTGCACAACGGATATACTTATAGCTTAACATGCCTTCACAGTGGCACGGACACTGACCACTAATATACAAGTAAAGCGTGTACGCATTAATTTCAGCGACTCACTTTTCACAACTTACATATATGTATAGATCCCGTTACAGTAATCCCCCCCCCCCGAAAGGCCATGACTCCAAGGCAGCCAGAACAAAAGGGGAGGGCGGGAGGGCCGACAACAACCCCCAAAATCAGGCCCCCCCAAAGCACTCATCCGGGTGGAGGTTTCGCTGGGGGTCTAAGCAGGCCAGGCCACCTCTCAAAGGCGGCTGCTGGTGAAGACGACAGCAGCCAACTAGGTCCTAACAGTGGTGCTGTCTCTGGGGGTGGGGCCCAGGGTCAGGCTGTGCAGGGGGCCCAGGCTGTGCAGGGGGCCTGGTGGTGAGCCGGCTGAGCAGGGGCCAGGTGGATTGCACCTCTGCACTTATAGACAGCCATTCGACTCTTGCAGCTAGGATGGCTGCATCTGCTGCCAGCACCATTGACTGCACCTCCCTGGTCAGCTCCCTGGTCACCTCCATAGGTCCTCCACATGCCTTTAGCCCCCCCCAAAGAAATGTCCTTGCAAGAATTTTTTCCGAGGTTCCCCCGTCCCCTGTTTCTCCATCCTTTCTTGATGGAAATGTAGCATCCTGTCCTACATACATACATACATACATACATACATACATACATACATACATACATACATACATACATACATACATACATACATACATACATACATACATACATACATACATACATACATACATACATACATACATACATACATACATACATACATACGTAGCCCTGGTGTAAACCTAAGAGACTAAAACCTGTAACATTATAAATATATTATATTATATTTGTGGGAAAGGCAAAGTAGTCAGTAAAGCAATTTAACTGTATAAATTACTTAATTTAATTAATTGGTTTTTGAGAAAACGAAATAGGTTAATCAAGAGACTAACTTACTTTGGTACTAAAAAGAATTAGAACACATATAAATGGAGAAATATGTTAAAAGTTAGCTGTTGTAATAAACAAGTTAAATGGTCTTGGTGAACAAACATTGTTGTAAGATTTGTAATAATTACATGTGTTATGCTTTTATTTGAAAGTGTTTTATGTTTATTGGTTGTATTGGTTGTCAGTCGTATTCAATTTATGTGGATGGTTGTGAGGGAAGAAGTGACTGAGTGAGGGCGGGGTTGGTGGGTGGATTGAGAAAAGCGCGAGAGGTGAGGAGAGTTCGAGAGGTGAGGAGAGTGTGAGTGGATTGAGAAAAGTTTGAGAGGAGAAAGAAGCGGGAGAGGAGAGTTCGAGAGGGGATAAGAAAAAAGTTCGAGAGAGAAGGTGAGCGAAAAGGAAAAACGGCTAGGATAGAAAGAGAGGAGCAACATTGAAAATTTAAGAAACACTGGGTTAACAAACGTAGGGAATAGTGGGACAGTACTGCATCGTTGTGTCTAACCACAGTAGTTAGCGTGAAACGTGTGGTAGTGTGTCTAGCTAGCTAGCAGTGGAGCTGGCGGAGGAGAGTCGCCGACAGAGAAGACGCCATTTTCCGGACCAGAGAGTACGGTGGGGTGTTCCTGGGAAGAGGACTTCGCTGTAGCTGGTGTTCAATTACCGTGTTTTACTTGTGTTTCCTGGACTTCCAGTCAACTGTAAGTTGGACTAAGTATTTTGCCCCTCTGAAATATTGTATTCTGTCCACCCAGTCCACGTGCAAACATCGGGCCTACAACGTTTTTTGTTTTAGCGTGCGTGCGTGTGTGTGTGTGTGTGTGTGTGTGTGTGTGTGTGTGTGTGTGTGTGTGTGTGTGTGTGTGGTACCACAGTGTCTAAATAGATTTTAAGTATGTTCTAAAGTGAAGTTAATAAATTGGAATATATTGTACTAGATTATTTGGTGTAATGTAAATGATATATGGTGAAACAGTGTTAAGATAGTAGTGTAAAGATTTAATTTGTTTTAATATTAGGAATAATTTATATTTTAGTTGACCTTTTTAAAGAGTGTATTTTGTGTATCTGTTATTATTTTCATTCATCAATTCCAAGAGAAACTTATGTGTACATTTGGTTTATGTAATTATTCAGTAAATAATACTGTTGTTTTGGAAGAGTTGTCTGGGTTCAGTTATTTTAATCATCTAGGAGCGTATGTTAATAGTAGGGTATTTAATGATTCACCCAATATAGGTAAACCTTTGTGGTAGCTACCTTAGAAACACGAACTCAAACACCCCATCATTCCAGTCAACTATTAGTTGTTTCACTTTAAGCATAAGGCGAGTGTTGGGGTGCTACACATACATACATACATACATACATACATACATACATACATACATACATACATACATACATACATACATACATACATACATACATACATACATACATACATACATACATACATACATATTAAAACAGAAAATACACAATATTATAAAGGAGTCCATATCTGTCTTTAAAGTCTCTGTTTACACCAGCCCTCCCTGGGCTGGGCATTACAAATATTGTTAATTAAGAAATTATTTTATGAAATCATTTAACCCCTCAAACCTTTAGGTGTTTTCTGTCTGCTGGCACTATGTTGATATTTTTGGCTTCTGAAAGAATCATCCTTTATCTTACAGTGAAGTGCTTTATAGTTTGGGATTCAGAGGACTCTTGGCTACACGATAAGTAAAACCTGACCTTTTGAGACACTGAATTTCATACATAATGTTATATAGAGACAAAAAATAAAAAACAAATGTTTAAATTTTTGTTTGTTATTGTTGAATACATGTACACCATAATGTATTACATTGTAATATCCATATTGGCATGTCTCCAGTTCTTGAGATCCAGTGTGACACTGCTAGGGTATATACAAATAGGTCAATAAAACACATATGTACATACACTATTTCGCCCAAATGTTTTTGATAAATGTAGCCATTTCCTCCAACACTGGACCTACTTCAATTCGCCTACTGCCTACAGATCCACAGATGACACTGCGATGCACACCACTCACCCACTTGGACAAAAGGAATACATACAGTGCCTTGCGAAAGTATTCGGCCCTCTTGAACATTTCGACCTTTTGCCACATTTCAGGCTTCAAACATAAAGATATAAAACTGTAATTTTTTGTGAAGAAGCAACAACAAGTAGGACACAATCATGAAGTGGAACGAAATTTATTGGATATTTCAAACTTTAACAAATAAAAAACTGAAAAATTGGGCGAGCAAAATTATTCCTTAAGTTAATACTTTGTAGCGCCACCTTTTGCTGCGATTACAGCTGTAAGTCGCTTGGGGTATGTCTCTATCAGTTGTGCACATCGAGAAACTGAAATTTTTGCCCATTCCTCCTTGCAAAACAGCTCGAGCTCAGTGAGGTTGGATGAAGAGCGTTTGTGAACAGCAGTTTTCAGTTCTTTCCACAGATTCTCGATTGGATTCAGGTCTGGACTTTGACTTGGCCATTCTAAAACCTGGATATGTTTATTTGTAAACCATTCCATTGTAGATTTTGCTTTATGTTTTGGATCATTGTCTTGTTGGAAGACAAATCTCCGTCCCAGTCTCAGGTCTTTTGCAAACTCCATCAGTTTTTCTTCCAGAATGGTCCTGTATTTGGCTCCATCCATCTTCCCATCAATTTTAGCCATCTTCCCTGTCCCTGCTGAAGAGAAGCAGGCCCAAACCATGATGCTGCCACCACCATGTTTGACAGTGAGGCTCGTGTATTCAGGGTGATGAGCTGTGTTGTTTTTACACCAAACATAATGTTTTGCATTGTTGCCAAAAATTCAATTTTGGTTTCATCTGACCAGAGCACCATCTTCCACATGTTTGGTGTGTCTCCCAGGTGGCAAACTTTAAATGACACTTTTTATGGATATCTTTCAGAAATGGCTTTCTTCTTGCCACTCTTCCATAAAGGCCAGATTTGTGCAGTATACGACTGATTGTTGTCTTATGGACAGACTCGCCCACCTCAACAGTTCATCCAGAGTGATCATGGGCTTCTTGGCCGCATCTCTGGTCAGTCTTCTTGTATGAGCTGAAGGTTTAGAGGGACGGCCGGGTGTTGGTAGATTTGCAGTGGTCTGATACTCCTTCCATTTCCATTTGCACAGTGCTCTTTGGGATGTTTAAAGCTCAGGTACTATTGATAGGAGATAGGAAAATGAATGTAGGCATGTATTCTGTCGCGAAAATAAGCATCCCTGTTATACTGATCTGGCTTTCTAACCTACTCTCTTAAAGCCTCGGTTGTCCTTTATTTTTTTAAGGTATAGCTTGTCTTTCTGTGACGTTTCGATCAGCCGTTTTAATGCTAAATAGACGAGGTGGTATGATTTTTTCCGTATGTCGAGAACTACAATGCTGGCTTCCTTGTTCCAAGCCCCGCCCACCCGGCATGTTCTCTAAAGTCTGTGAAACATTTCGTAAACAAAGTCGCTGGTAACACAATTACTAATAACCTAGGATTTACAGATGAGGAATTTTACAACTTGCTTTTACATTCTGAGTGACATCCAACCAAACATGTTTGTGCCCGAGTACACCGAAGAACATTTACAAAAAATGGAGTTTGATATTCAGGCAGCATGTTCTACAGATAATACAGTTGAAACGCGGTTAAATTCTAATTGCCTACGTGCTTCTGTGGGAA
>JACXGM010015634.1:0-21188 GCA_016801145.1 Umbra pygmaea | reverse complement strand
CTCTTTGACGTGTTTGTCTAGATAACAGTGGTGCAGTAATAGACATGTTAGTATAGGTTCTCTTTGACGGGTTTGTCTAGATAACAGTGGTGCAGTAATAGACATGTTAGTATAGGTTCTCTTTGACGTGTTTGTCTAGATAACAGTGGTGCAGTAATAGACATGTTAGTATAATAGACATGTTTGACGTGTTTGTCTAGATAACAGTGGTGCAGTAATAGACATGTTAGTATAATAGACATGTTTGACGGGTTTGTCTAGATAACAGTGGTGCAGTCGTATTCAACTGGACTTTAGTCTGAGAGGAATGAGGAGGTAGACACAGCCGGTCTGAGAAGGGGTGAGGGACAATGAGAGCGATGAACCCACCCTACTTAGACCAGATTGGATTGGGGGAGTTGAGATCAAGTCTAGTCAGGGTTATGTTCCCAGTGTTTAGAGCGTGGTCAGTATGAGAGACGACGGGGGGTGGGGGGTAATGTGTACAAGAGAGGTAGGGAAGGGCCTGAATGACAAATGGTGTGGTCAGCAGAGATCTAATTAACAGTAACGAGGGATATAGAAAGACAGAAGCAGGGGAGATAGGACAATGTGCAGCCAGCCAACAGGCGAAATTACTGCTGGCCTGTCTGTTGTTTTCTTGTTTTCTTTCTTCTCTCACTCTCTCGTCATCTTCAACATGTTTTTTATCCCTCTCCTCGGTGTGTCGTTCTGTCTCTCAGGAACAGATGCCAGTGACTGAGCCCTTCTCCCCTCCAGACGTTGTCCAAGAGGGGCCCAAAAGAACCCACTCTACTAGCTCCTTGCGCAGGTACAACACCAAGCGGAGTGGCCCAGCATGTCCTCACACACTCACCTGAGTACTTCCTTTCACAAGATGGCCACCACAGCATGATGCTGGAGAAACACACCCACTCACATATGGCCACAATACCTGACCTCCTCCATAGAACACGTTACTGTCGCCATGCAAACACATTACCAAACCATGATCTCTGCATCCAATACCTTAAAGTAAAAATGTGCAGTTTCTGTAAAACGTTTGGCAATACGTCTGGGCAAATGGAAACATTTCTTTCACATGTTTAGACAGATTAACTTTAAACTGTTCAGGGAAAAAAGAAATATATTTTGGATTGAGATTATCATAGTTGAACTTGACTGATGTGGTGTTTACATGTTATTGTATTTTCTTGGAGAGTCAGCGGGCACAGTAAATATCACTGACTTATGTACTGTATGTAGCAACTGTAAATTTAACTTCTCCCACTTTGAGTAATAGCTGTGTAATAAGTTATTCAAAATAGGACTTAAAGAAAGTCAAGGGAAATATGAACAAAAAAACTTGAAAGATGGTTGCATTTATTGATTTAATGAACACTCATGAATGTCAATGTACTGGCCAGATTACACTAATCTTGTCTACCTGCATTGGCAGTGTTTGACAACGTGCATGCGCCAGTCCATACTTAGTAAAATTTATTAATTTGATGCCATGCTTTTTTGTTACAAAGCACTACATAGTGTAGGGATTCATTGTTTATTGATTTTTAAAATGTCGAGTAATACAGTTTTTACAGCATTTGTAAGATGGTCAGCAGGAAAAATAAATTAGTTCCATTGTTATGGTTCAGATCCAGAAATTGTACCTTAACTAGGGGTTAAACATGTTTCCTCACTCTGTTGTCACATGCACTAATCATAAGAGAAATTTCCTCAGCTTCCAATTGGCTCAATAATCCCTGCTCCATGCCAAAGTGGGTTCATGGTGACTCATGTTGAGTGTAATTACATCAGTTTGGTTAGTTTTCTGGGGGCTTGTGTTTCAGCAAAGGTGATTTCAACCACTTTACCACGTGTTAATTTCTTCGTTTTGATTAAAAGTTTGACATTGGTCCGATGTTTGCGCACATCTCTTTGTGAAAAATGTGAACATTCAGTACAGGACTTTAGCCCTCTAAAACTGTAAGGAATAGGCCTATGTCCCACACCCCATTTTCGCTTAAGCTAAATAATAGAATTATGCAAGTTAGGAGTGAAATCTGAGAATTTACTGTTTGAAGGAAGCACAAGAGAGTATCAAGTACCAGTTCAAAATATTAATAATGAAGCCCGCTCGTAGAATTAGTTCAAAACCATAGAGCACCCTCTAGTGTCTTGACTTGAAACTTCACCTAATACTTTGGAATAGTTGACTGTATGGACATTTAAACAGACTCAATCCAAACGAAAATGATATATATAGTATAATATTATATCTAAAAATAAATAATACATTGGAATGTGCTGCATCTTGCTCTACCATTTACTCTCAGTGGCTGTAATATATATTATTCTATTTTTTTCCCTGATATTAGAAAGAGCCAGGGCCCACTGTGTCTGCAGGATTTTAAATTGATCGCTGTGCTTGGAAGGGGCCATTTTGGCAAGGTATGGGTCCACATATTTAAAATACCCTGTGTTTTAGGATCTCTCTATTTGGAGGACTTGATGAACCCTTCTTATTTTTCAGGTGTTGTTGACAGAGTACCAGAAGACAGGCAGTCTGTATGCTATCAAAGCCCTGAAAAAGGGAGACATTGTGGCACGGGATGAAGTAGATAGGTAAGGATCAACACTAAATGCCTTATTAAATTACCTTGATCATGGCCAAAATATTACTACATTTGTATATGCTTATACTACCAAATTATTATCAGCACATTGTAAAAAAACATCTATGGTTTAATATAAGTAGGTGACAAATTACTGAAAGAAAACTGAATAAATGAGTGGAGGAGCATAATGAACGCTGTGGGGGCATTGTCCTGACATGGTTTGGGTTCACTAGTCCCCTTAAAGGGAAAGGACACTGCAAATCAATTCAATGTTATTCTGAGTGATCACCTTTATCCCATGGTGAAACATATCTATCCTGATGGGTGTGGTCTCTTCCAGGAAGACAATGGCCCCCATGGTTTGATGAGTATGAAAACTGTGGATCATATGTTACTTACAGTTTGTCACACATCTGTATATACTAGGAGATAAAATATCTACCTACTAAAAATAAAGTTAATAATATTTAAACTACTGATTCAAACTGTTACCTTTGATTGGCCTGATAATATACTAACAAATTGACACAAACAGGGTTAAATGGCTATTATAAAATGTGTTTGGCGATATCTGCAATTTGATTGGCTAAAATTGCATTCCAATCCTATGACAATTCCCGGATATCCACACGTTGAATTTTGCCTTATCACTCAAGTGCTGTAGTATGTAATCAAAAAGTATCACTATGCCCCTCTGAGAAGCAGAACAAAATAAAAACATGGTGGACAATTCCTCTCACTTCAAATCTCAACACCAACTTACACATAATAACATCTAAAAGATAAAAAACGATTTTAAGATTCACTTACCACAAAAAGATTGTCGTTGATGTAGACATGCTAACCAGCCACAGGTTTTGAGTAATCTAATCTTTTTTTGTAATAAAGTGTTTTTTGTGACGAAGCGATAGCTAGCGGCTGTCCTATGTCAATACACTGGTGGCCTTTCTATCCATTCTATTACTTCTCTATGCAAACAGTCGTTTGAATCAGACTTACAGGTTGCCTGCTATTATTGTTCTGCCTATCATTTTATTTATATTTTCTGTAAATTTAACATTGTGGAATAGTTCTTCATGTCTGCTGGTACCGGTAGACAGCAATTCTGAGCTCGTAAGAGTCTGCTGGGCTGTTCTGACCAGTTCATACTATCACAGTTCAGAGTACAACACAAATGCACACTCTGGAGGCAGGAATAGACTCTAATGGAATTAACTTACAAATTGAAGGTAGCAGCAGGGCAGGCAGTGAGATAACACACAAGAGATCCAAGAATACAGTAGCAGGGAAATATCAACAAAAACATTGGCATGACCTGAGACAAGAACTGGAAGCAGACGAACAAAGAACACTAAAGGGAAACTACAGAACCCTGGTGAGTGTCTAAGCAGGTGAATGGGCTCTGACAGAAAGATGAATGGTAACATAACTTAATTTTGGGATTTAACTAGGTAATTATGGGTGATTTGTACAGTACAGAAGCACTGTGGAGTTACTAAATAATGTAGAAACATGGTGCAGTTACTAAATAATGTATTTAGCAGGTGTCTTTACTTAGTCTTTGTATCAATGAATCTTTTCCACTTCTCTTTCCCTCCACAGTCTGATGTGTGAGAAGCGCATCTTTGAGACAGTGACCAACTCCCACCACCCCTTCCTGGTAAATTTGTTTGCATGTTTCCAGACGCCAGAACATGTGTGCTTTGTCATGGAGTACACAGCTGGTGGTGACCTCATGATGCACATCCATGCAGATGTCTTTAAAGAGCCACGAGCTGTGTGAGTATATCAAAGGGTTTTTGTGTGTTTTGTGAATTTTGTTTGTATTGTAAGTTCACTAGTTGATTTTTTTGGCCATTCAGCTCTGTACTCAAATAGTCAAAATTATAAAATGTCTAGTAAGACACCATTCTGTCTCAAACATGTATCAGCAAAGTAATATATTGCAGAGGCCAGTGGCCTGCCTCAGTTCTCAAAGTGGACCAATCAAAATACTTTTTTACAGGGATCCTAATCATGAAACTGATTGTAATTCAAAATCTAGCTATTGCATATATTGGCTAACTATGAACAATACCTATATAAGCACATTTAGCACATCAACTTTGAGGACAAAATGAAGACGCAGGACACCAAATTGTGATGGCTAGACGACTGGGTCAGAGCATCTCTAAAATTGCAGCTTTTGTGGGATGTTTCTGGTCTGCAGTGGTCAGTTATATCAAACGTCGTCAGAGGAAGGAAAAGCGGTGAAACAGCAACAGGGTCATGGCCGGCCAAGGCTTATTGATGCACGTGGGGAGCGAATGCTGGCCCGATTGGAGCTCAAATTGCTGAAAAAGTTAATGCTGTTTCTGACAGAAAGATGTCAGAACACACAGTTCATCACAGTTTGTTGTGTATGAGGCAGCTGTATTGGTGGCAAAAGGGGGACCTACACAATATTAGGCAGGTGGTCATAATGTTATGATTGATTGGTGTATATTGGTGTTTATAGACCAATTTGGAATTAGCAGCAAAGCAGACAGCTGTTGACATGACAACTAGTTTGGACTTCAGAGCCAAAAGACATGACCAAACATGTTTTTCAGCTTACTGACTAGACATTTTATACAGTTACAGTAGTTGGATTAAAAATGTTTGATGTATATTGTTCGTGGTTAAAATAACTGGGAAGCCAAGTCTGGAAAAATGTAATAAATTCATGCACATCATTACAAAAATGCAATTGGAAAGAAAGCTACATGTCTTCCATTTTCCAGCATCATGTAACTAGCGACCATCTATTTTTAAAGACTACAGCAGTTAACCAGCCAAAGAAACCATTTGTTCCAATCACCATGTACACAATGTTCTAAATGTATAACATGCTGTAGTATTAATGGCTGCATGTGGTGCACAAGTAAACACTGAACCTACCCTGCTGGTGAAAAGCCCATGACATTCTCTTCATGTTGCAAATGTGCTTGACTCATCCAAGGGCATAAGAACGGGGGGGACATGTCCCCCACAATGTTACAGACAGGCAATGTAGTCCCCCTCAACAATAAGAACAATTTGTGAAAACTATATGGTGTGTCCCCCCCATATCAATATGGTGTGTCCCCCCAATATCAAACTTGTTCCTACACCCTTGGACTCGTCCCCCGTTCACACCTGGTTTAGAGGAAAGCGAAATTGGACGCCTCGCTACGCTCTCCAAGCCGAATACAATCAGACACGTTGCCCTGACGCCCACTAAAATTTCTGCCGATAATCTAGACGATATATAGCAGAGTAGTTCTGAGTAACTTTAGCTAACTTTAGCCAGTAGGTTAGAACATCCTAGACCAGGGGTCTCAAACCGGCTCCACATAGGGCCTAGTGTATGCGGGATTTTGCATTTACCTTGTACCTGACTGATTGATTAGGTCACTAATTGGTTATGATCTCCCCTCACCTGGCAGTCTAGGTCCTAATTGATCTCTAATTGAAAGGAAAGACAAAAAAACAGCCTACACTAGGCCCTCTGTGGAACTGGTTTGACACCCCTGACCTAGACAATTAATAGGTATAGGTAAACACTCGCCAGGAACACCAACAATGTTAGCAAGCTTTCGCTATGCTGGTTTTACTTGTTGAGATATCGTTACTATTTTAAAGTATGATTGGATTGTACAATAATAAGGTAGCCAGACAATGTGTAGAAAGCTACTTTTTGTTTCGTAAAAAAAAGATGAGGATGCGTCAAGTGTCTGCCGTTTCAGAGGAAATGAAAATGTCTTGAGTATCGGTGATATAAATTATACTTGATAACTTCAGATTAATTAAATAAGCAGTTTTGTCTGATTCTAGTTTATTTATTTCATATTTATATCAGAGTATGGTTTGTATTAGTTTTTTGTGTATTTCGTAAGGCTTCAGACAAAAGGTTCACGCCCTCTCGTCGCATCCTCTGCACCCCATGCTGCGCTTTACTATCCTAAGAACAAGGACTGTAGTTATTTAACATTTAGCAAATTTGAACTTGAACTCCCTTCTCAGGCCCGGTGTACAATATAATTAAATCACTTGCCATTATGGAGAATTAGGGCAAAGTCATGGCTATTTAGAAAATGACAACTTTTTGCCAGCTAGTCAGTCGATGAGATATATTTCTTAAAGGACGTTTCGACTTTGATGTGATTGGTGAGAAGCCAAACCTGAATGAATGAAAGGTCACGTAGGCTAGGCAGATGACCCTTGTGCCTACCCAGTACTATAGACATTAAGCATAAAGGTTGGAATACGCATGCGGAAAGTGCGTAATTCTCTGACTGAAAATAACACACAAAGCAGGCTGAGGACTTCTCTGTCTACCCTGAGGAGACCTGTCCATCAACAGTAACTGGAGTCAGGAACACAAGTTCAATGCATTTCAACAACAGGGAACGTAGCCACGCACATGTACCCTGCATGGAGCTTTCTCATTAGGATTTAATACAGTTTTAGCGAAATATGAAAATATCAGTATAAAAATCACATGCATTTTTGAGAAAGACCATCAAACATCATAAAATAATCTAAAATGTATACATTATTTCATTTTTAATGATGCCTTTGATTAGAGCTATTTTGACAGATTATCACTCAATAGGCTGTTACAACCTTGCATACCCTGACTGCACTGCATACCCTGACGACCCTGAGAACATTTCTTTTTACAGGAGTTAGTGTTTATAACCGCTGTTACTGCTGAGTGATTGTTCTAACTCTGTGTGCAACGGGGATGTTCTGTGGTCTGTCCTTCAGGTTTTATTCCGCCTGTGTGGTATTAGGACTACAGTTTCTTCACGACCATAAGATTGTGTACAGGTGAGTACTTAGAGTAGACATGAAACACAGACCACATGAAGCAGATTTCCTGTCATCCTCATTTAAATAAATCCCTCCTCCTCAGGGACCTTAAATTGGATAACCTGTTGCTGGATAAGGAGGGCTATGTGAAGATAGCAGATTTTGGGCTCTGCAAAGAGGGTAAGTTCTCAATGAGGCCAGCGAAGCGTCTCCAGGACAGCAATGATGCAAGGCTGTAGAGCGGGGATTGTGAAATCATACCCTACGTTGCCCGGAGCCTGCTGGTTTTCTGTTCTACCTCACCACTAATTGTACCCACCTGGTGTCCCAGGTCTAAATAAATGCTGGATTAGAGGGTTGCAACGACAAAATGGAGTAGACCTGGATTCAAGGGCCAGATTTGAGTATGAGGGGTATAAAGTGTTAGAATGTTTGGAGTAGATTTTAGTGTTCTTAACAGTTATTGACACTCAAGCTTTTCCATATTATTCTCCTTTCAGTCTTCTTGTCTCTCTCTCTGAGTATCCTGTCTCTTTTTCTATAATCTTGTCTCTATCACTCCCTTAATGTCCCTTCTATCGTTGTCATTGCTTTGTTTATGTAACTTACTGGTTCTCTTCACTTATCTCTCTATATCTCACCAGGTATGGGCTTTGGGGACAGGACCAGTACGTTCTGTGGTACTCCTGAGTTCCTGGCTCCAGAGGTTCTGACAGACACCTCCTACACCAGGGCAGTGGACTGGTGGGGCCTGGGGGTCCTGGTGTATGAGATGCTGGTCGGAGAGGTAACAGCTTGCCTTAACTAAATTACAATAACCTCTATTCATACGGGTCATGGCTAGAAGGGGTGCAGCTCAAACTGCCACTTTTTTTAGCAGATATTTTGATGCTGAGTAGGGACACATGTTGGAGTATGGTGGTGGAGAGGAGTGGAGACCAGAATGCAGAGAGGAGCGTTCTTGATGTTTACTGAATGGAAACACTTCTTAGCCTAAGAATACTGACATACAAATTGCAGAGGAGCTGCACAATGGATATATACCGTATATACCCGAATATAAGACAAGGTTTTTGTCCAAAAATTGGGGGTCGTCTTATATTGACGATATAGACAAAATCACGGGGAAAACTGAGAAAGCAGGGGGAAACAGCAGAGGGCGCCAACACAATAGGCTAATTAATGACAGTGTTATAAATTAAATAAACAATAAATTGCCGCCATGGAGAGATCAAGAGATCATCTTGAGAAAAGCGCTTCAAAAGTTGGTCAGATAAACCAACACGTTCGAAACAGTTATATCATTCATTTCTGAACTCATTGACAGAGTGCACTTTATTTTGTGACAAATTAATCCAAATATTGAAAAGTGCTATATGTAAAACGGACAGCCAGCGTTAAAAAATGGGTACTCTCAGAATCGAAACTTATGTGACGAACAAGATCAGCGCAATCATGACAAGCAAACGGTGTTTTACTACGTCTATGGTCATGGAACCGTTTAGAAACATGAAAAGTTTTTTTTAGGTTGTCTAGCATCTCTATAATCTCGTTTGTTTGTTTGCTGCTTCCATGGCTGTAGCGCGCTGGGTTTGCGTTTTTACAGGTATGCCTGGCAATCCGTTCGTGCTGTCAAAATGGGCAGTTGATAACAACACACAGGCCAAAACATAAACATAAATTCCGTGTCGGAACGTACTTTTCCAAAAGAAAAAATACTGACATTAGCATTTTTTTCAGAAAATATAGTATTTCAGCTTAACATGTTTCCTTAATATCTGATGAGGCATTGGCGTCATTTTTGGATTTATTACAGTACATGTATTACATTATAGCACATTTAATGAAAGGTGTTAAAATGTTGTGGTTTTTTTCAATTAATTATCACTAGAATTTTCAAATAAAATTATTTTCTGTTGAAAACCAGATTTTTTTCCCCAAAAATCTTTTTTGTCCCCAAAAATAAATCTGGAAAATGGGGGGGTCGTCTTATATTCAGGATCGTCTTATATTCGGGTATATATACGGTATAACCTACTTGTGCTCAAACATGGCACAGACATGATAGTAACATACAATACTGTACGTGGCTCAACAATGACGTAAGGTTTTATGGACTGATAAGATGAGAGTGACTCTTGATAGACCAGATGGATGGGCTTGTGGCTTGATCAGTAACGGGCACAGAGCTCCACTTCGACACAGACGCCAGCAAGGTGAAGGTGGGGTATTGGTATGGGCTGGTATTATTAAAGATAAGCTAGTTTGAACTTTTCGGGTTGAAGATGGATTCGAACTCAACTCCCAAACCTAGTGCCAGTTTTTAGAAGACACTTTCTTCAAGCAGTGGTACAGGAAAGTTTGCATCTTTCAAGAATAACATGATTTTTACGAAGGACATTGCTCCATCGCATGCATCGAAGTACTCCACTGTGTGGCTAGCCAGTAAATGCCTTAAAGATGAAAGAATAATGACATGGCCCCCTTCCTCACCTGACATAAACCCTATTAAGAATGTTGTTGTTTGTGTATTATTCTCACTATAACAAATGAAAATCAACAAGTGAGATAGGAAACTATTCGTTTTTCATTTAGTTGCATAATTATTCTGCACTAGTAGTTGCCCAACAATTGTGCACACATAAATATTCTCCAAAGAAAGCCAAGACTTCACTTTTACTTCCTTAAGTATTCAGGTTTGAGGTGTATTTACATTTTGGATTGACCCAGAGCACTGTAGTTGTTCAATAATATAATTAATCCTCAAGAATACGACTAGCCTAATAATTGTGCACACAGTGTAATGGCTACTTCCAGCAGGATTACCTGCAATGTTAAACCAACTCATATCATTTAAAACTGGTTTCTTGAACTGAGTTCACTGTACTCAAATGGCCTCCACAGTCACCAGATCTCAATCTAACTGACCACATCTGGGATGTGGTGGAACGGGACATTCATATCATGGATGTTCAGCTGACAAATCTGCTGCAACTGCATGATGCAATAATGGCAATATGGACAAAAATCTCTGAGGAATGTTTCCAACATGTTGTAGAATCTATGCCATAAAGGATTAAGGCAGTTCTGAAGGCTAAAGCGGGTCCAACCTGGTATTAGCAAGGTGTACCTAATATAGTGGCCGGTGATTGAATACTTAAGTAAAATTTGAATTACTCTTTAGGCCTATCTACTGGTAAGCAATTGTTTTATGGTAATATAGGACTTGTGTCTATATATATCATGTAGTGAATTGTGTGTTAGTCTTAGATCTAAAACTCATATACAGTAGGTTAATGTAGAACTGACAGCATTTTAATAACATGAAATTGTATTAAAATATGTGAAAATAGACCTCCCGAAATAACATGGCTGACTCACAGACTGCAGATATGGCCACTAAGGTTCAATACTTGACTCCCAACATTCTAACTGCATCTGTTTATTTTGCCAAAAAAGCCTTACTTTACATCATGAATTATAAATATATAATATAATATATAACTATATTTTTAAAGCATAGTTTGAATCTGGTTTTGAAGCATAAAAGAAATTGATGTATTTGACATGCATTATGGCAGTGTCTTTGCTTCAAACCTGCATAATCATTAAAATGTTGTCAGGTCCACTGAGTTGATGGCTGTGTGTTCCATTTGTGTGTCAGTCTCCATTTCCAGGTGACGATGAGGAGGAGGTGTTTGACAGCATAGTAAATGACGAGGTGCGCTACCCTCGCTTCCTCTCCACGGAGGCCATCAGCATTATGAGAAGGGTAAGGCTTCTGACATTGGTTGGCCATTTTGCTTTGAGGTTTTGATATTTTGCAGCAGTTTGTTACTCACTGTTAATATGTGGCTAGCTAGTGTTTAATCTTTGTTGTAAGTTGGTTGTCCGGGTTTATGTTGTTTTTTATTGATTATGCACAGTTGTTGAGGAGAAACCCTGAGCGACGCCTTGGCTCTGGTGAGAAAGATGCGGAGGATGTCAAGAAACAGCCTTTCTTTAGGGTGAATTGCTCTCTCATCCATGTGCACACACACAGTAAACCAAAACACATTTCAGTAAAGTTAATATCTTATTACAGGGGTAGGCTACAAAATTTAGCTGCAAACCAATTTTCGGGGATAGTCTTGGGGCCAGAACACAATTAGAAATAGTAATTAGGCTAAGTCGCTACATTGCAGGACAAACTACATCATGATAGTCAGTGGTTTGAGCCTGAAAATGGGTTCTTCGACTTTCCCTCGACGTCCAGAACGAGTTAGTGCAAATTGGCATGGATTAGATTAGCCAGATTCTCTACCTTGCCACATCACTCTCCATTTGCTCCTTGTGTCCAGATCGGGCGCCTGTAAATTCAATCACGGAAGTATAGTTGGTGCAAGTAATCATCCCACACATGATCTGACTAAAGGCGTCCATTTTGGAACAGCAATGTGAAAAAAATCGGCCGGCTTGGCGACATGTGGTTGGATGAACCGTGTAAGCGCCCCTCACCATCCCGCATCTGTCCGAGTAGTTGTGGAGCAGCCGACAAGGCGGGATTACCGGGAAATTGGAAGGGGAGAAAAATAAGAAGCAGATCGGGAAAAAAAGAAATAGTAATAAGACACAATAATAGTAGTGTACATTTATTGCAGATGAGATCCAGATTGTATTTTAAAATACAATAATTTCAGAACTTGGTAAAATTCAAACACGATCACACAATTTCTCGTTTTCTATTAGTAAAGATACTTGGGGACACACTTCTAAAATTAAATATCTAAAGAACTGACAACTTTGTTGCTTACACATCATTGCCTTGTTACCTGTAAATACTCTCATCACATTTGATTGGTGCTGTAGAGGTGCATGAGCTCAACAACAATCATAGATGATCCAATTCACCTGGATTCTTTGAACCAATCTCTTTCCTCTGTTCCTCCTCTCAGGATGTGGACTGGAAGGCCATGATGCAGAGGCGAGTCCCGCCCCCATTCGTCCCCAATATAGAGGGAAAGGAGGACGTCAGCAACTTTGACGAGGAGTTCACCGTCGAGCCCCCGGCCCTCACACCGCCACGTGAACGACGCACACTGTCTCGCAAGGACCAGGACTTCTTTAAAGACTTTGACTACGTCTCTGACCTGTGCTAGGGTCCATACGTCAGGGGTCAAAGTTAGACTCTCCCTTTAGACTGAGTAAAGCTGGAGAGGGCTGGACTGTCACCGTGAGAAGAGGTTACCAGTGAAGGCTTGCTGTTGTTCTGACCTGTCTGTATTGTGTGAAGAGGCAGAAGACAGTTCCTGGAGAATGTGAATTTGTGCCGCGCAAATAAAATCAGGGCTCTAATGAACTTCAATGGATCTGGAGTGGCTTAAATAGGTTGTGGGGTTGATACGTAAACATAATAAAGATGATGTAAAACTTAGGGGATGAACTCAGACAGGGCACAGTATCTGTGCAGAATAGTAACACTGGACCTGAGTGAGAAGCCTGTCTCTAGAAATAATGGGAGCCCATACACAAAATGAAAAGGATATTTACTGCCGACTATGCCACTGTTAGTCATCAGACATAAATCTTACTTCCAAATGGACCTCTGTTTCCTGTATTTCTGCATCTCCCTCCACAGTTTGTTGCTGCTGAATGTCCTCATTCAGTTGTCTGTATGCTAACCTCTGAAACAGGTTATTTGTTTGCATTACTTACATTCTGTGTCCTTATGCTATGCGCTAGGCGTATCCACAGCTAGCTTCATATCAAAACGATAATAGGATCATTACATTACCTATTACGTTTTGCGTCCTTAGCAGAATTTTCGTGGAAAAGACTTCAGATGGCCCTTTAAGTAAAAACTTTTCGGATCAACAAAGGCATGGTTATAATCTTGTGCTTGTCTACTTACAACGTGGATGTGAAAATATGTTATTCGATATCTCCAAAGTATTTAAAAAAATGTTTTCCTTAAATATTTCGGTGCGACTCGGGAAAACAGTTATTTTTAACTATGGATACATCGATGAACATATTTACACAGCTAAATTGTAAGTAGACAAGCATAAGATTCAGGGATGCAAACACACGTATGGTCAAAAAAGAGAGGGGTAATCGAAGCCCTCGCCCCGCGCCAAATATCCACCAAACCCTGCACAGCAAAACCCCCTGCACACAGTGTTAAATTAACTCTCTCAGTGTTTATATAGGTACAGTGGACCTATATAAACAGTTTATATAGTGTTAATTTAACACTGGACTTTTTGCTGTGTGCCATCCCATGCCCACCCTTAGAGTAAAATTAAATTCTCAAAATCAAAATACACAACACTAGTAGTATCTAGCACTTCTTGCTTTACTCCTCCTTCCTCTTTTCCTGGCCACCTCCTGCAACGTATCCAGGGCCTTCTGTCTGGCTGCATTCAATTACTTATCAATATGTTTGAAAAATATTAGCATAGCATGGACCTTGATTGTATAGTTTCAAGTTTCAGCCAAGACCAATTCTAACTGCTTTTACAGCCTCTATCCATCTGCTGCAAAAGTGCCTCAATTTCCCTCATTTTGCAAATGAATAAAGAGTTGAATATTTTGGCAAAACTCTATCATAACGAAGTGCAAATAGTTTATGGGTCCATCAGTGGCAGTGCCCTGTGCTAGCCTACCTATAAATCCTCTTCAGCAGTCTATTTGCGTCAATTTACATGATAAAACGGACCTAAAAATAGCAAAACCTGCTGTTGATTAGCTGAGCCCATTCACCAGTTTTTCGCCTTTCATAGCTTAAGATATGGTAACGTGGGGTCGTGTTAACAAGTGTTACTATGAGAAAATCCAGGACACGGATATGGAGAAAAAAGTTATGAGAAGTAATGTTTGACGCAATGCTAGCTAAACAACAACAGCAAGCAAAGTCAAGGGCAATATTTCTAGAATTTAACCAAAGTAAATCCATAGGTAGGCAATGCATCATTTGAAAATGCTGTTTCTCAATTACTTTCGTTTGCTTCTCGGTGGCATCAGTGAAAAAGCCGGGACTACCGATACATTACCGAGAGAGAGAGGATTTCCGAGTCAGAGCGGTACCAGGTCAGCAAGCTGCTAGCCTCAAACTAGCACAAACCGTAATCTAGCATTAACAACAACATTGGAAAACGGTAGCGTAGGGTATTCTTTACTATTACTGTAAAAGATAGGCGATAGTAGCCAAGTCAGGAATTTAATTTTAAAATGCATGACCTGCAAACGAACAACTAGGCCTAGTGAAAATGTTTAAGAAAATACGTGACTAGTAGATTATATAACATTATAAACCAAAAAAGTCCTTACCTCCACTGATCTCACCAGTTGCCAGTAGGACGGGAGGCGCGGCGCCGAAATTGTTTTTGCAGTGGCAGATGACATAGACAGTAAAAGATACGCAGCAAGAAACACTAGTGGTTCACGCTTGCATGCATACTGCTGTTTTAGCGCGCAGTGTACTGTTATTTCCTATTTACTTGTGTGGTGGAGGCAATCCAGAATTACTGTCCGTGAAATTTTAATCAGACCCTCTCAGACAGCTCCCCACCACATAAAAAAGCGGGAGGCGCTGGAAAGCGCGCTGTTTGCATCCATGAAGATTATAACCATGCCTACGTGTTGACCAGAAGTGTTTATTTAGAGGGCCGTCTGAATTCTGAATTATGCTAAGGATGCGAAACATAAGATAGTGTAATGACCCTATTTTCGTTTCGATACGAATCTAAGACAAAGCCTAACCTTTCTGAGATTTCTCAGTGGTTGTGTTCATCACTTACACCAAATAGTGATGCGACCAAATAATCTGTGACCCAAACATGAAAACAGTAGCAACACATTTAATCAATTTTAGCCACTGCTGGCAGAGTGTATACGGTATATCACAGACTGCCCGAGACGGGTCTGTCTGCGGATTGCAAGAGAGGGGCGTAACGTGAAGTCGGGCGTAACTTGAAGTATATTGAAGAAACATTGGGGATTGGCTGTTTTGCTAACCGTCATCCAGAGTCCTGCACTTCACATATATTTCCACAGGGGGGAACAAAAGGAAAGGAAGTGAATAGAGGCAAGCAATACTGAAGGAAATGAAGTTGGAAAAAGGAATACTGAGGTTTGAGTATATGTATGTATGTATGTATGTGTGTGCTGGGTCTTCTGTTTAAATAAGCCTGTCCTCCTTCTGTACTTATACTCTACATGCTCCCTCCTCTGTGCCTCACAGAGTTTCATTTGTAATCTATTAGAAATATTTTTCAGTGTTTAATGTGATTTCAATTCATTTCTGATGTTTGATCTGTCAATAATGTTGACATTATGTCTGGAACTGTGGCAAAGTAAAGATTTCAACCCAGTGGATATATGGTCAACTTTGTGCCCAGGGAATGAGTTTTAGTGTGGTCCAACTTTTCAAAACATTTAAGATAAATTCCTGCAAATTTTTAAATCTTGTCTAGATGTATTGGGTGTTTAGTGTCATTAGGTTTTGATAGAAGTATTTTCCACTCAACACAGTGATGTTAACTTCATAGTTATATGTCATAGTTCCTGTGAAAATGGAAAATATGGAAAATATATGGAAAACGCTTTAGCAGTCACCCTGATAGTGGGACTGATACACTAAATATAAAAACTACTGTCACATACTTAATGGACAGCTCCAGCAACTAAGAGGAAATGACACTTCCATCCCAAGTGGCTACAGTCAGGGTCATCAGGGGACTGGATATGCCCCTGGAAGTGTACCAGCTCCAATACAACGGTGGGCCATGTAAAATGTATGAATCACAGATTGCTCAGTGTATGTTTGTCAATTTTTGAAAACATTTACGTAGTGAGTATTAGCGTAGAAATCCATGTCATCACAGAAATCTATCCTACTTTTCAAGGTCAGCTGGCACATCTTTGCACACCTGCCTCACTGTCAAGAGTCATTAGTAATGCTTTCTCTGTAGCTATCAACATGACCCAGGGCTGCACATTTTGGAAACTGTAATAAGAACAAATTGCACCAATGTAGAGAAAATGTACAATTAACTGATAATCAATAAGGATTTAGTATATGTTTCATTATCAACAATGATCTGCAAGTTATTGTTAAACTCTTGTGCTCAGTTGCATTGCTGTTTTGTCATGGTCTCTGCACAGGGCTATGCAACACAGGGCTATGCAACACAGGGCTATGCAACACAGGGCTATGCAACACAGGGCTGTGCAACACAGGGCTTTGCAACACAGGGCTATGCAACACAGGGCTATGCAACACAGGGCTATGCAACACAGGGCTTTGCAACACAGGGCTATGCAACACAGGGCTATGCAACACAGGGCTTTGCAACACAGGGCTGTGCAACACAGGGCTGTGCAACACAGGGCTATGCAACACAGGGCTATGCAACACAGGGCTTTGTAACACAGGGCTATGCAACACAGGGCTTTGCAACACAGGGCTGTGCAACACAGGGCTATGCAACACAGGGCTTTGCAACACAGGGCTGTGCAACACAGGGCTTTGCAACACAGGGCTTTGCCTGAGTGTCCCCTCTCTCTCTCTGCATCACCTGCTCTACTGTAAAACAGCAGGTATAAGACTATTCCATTTCAGAAAGACAAAAGTAGGACACTCAGAAATAAAGCAAAATGTTTTTCTTATCTGCCAATAAAGGCATAACATTTCCTCATTTATTTCCCCAAGCTAGCCTATTCAAACAGTAAGAACACAAAATACTCCTGAAATCTTACTAATTTGATTCATGCAGGCAAATATTATATAGGTAATGAAGAAAACGTTGCACATATATAAATATATATATATATATGTATATATATATGTATATATATGATCTTTTGCACACATCGGAATCAACATTGTAATAATTATTGGCACTTTTCCAACTTTGTGTGCATAACCTTCAATGGATATGAATTGACCTAATAGTGTGTGGGATCGATAGATGAAGATAATCCTGATGATGTATGTTTAGTGGATCAGCGCAGGTAGGGCACATTATCTGTGCAGAACAGTGACACTGGAACTAAGTGAAGAGAATTTTCTGTCTCACTATTTATTTTATATACAGTAATGTGCCAATGTCTTAGGTATCCTAGATATATCTAATTATAAAATTTTTGTGTTCTGCATTAGTGTGTCAGTAGAAAAGAGCAATGTATGTATTTCCAAACCTTCATTTGCCTTTAAATAGAATGCTAGTGACAATTATTTATACTTTTGTTAAAGAAAGTAACATTCAATAATAGACTGCATTTCAGTCTGTTAATATAGGCATTTGAAAATTCTATTCACCCTGTACTATGTTGAAAACACATTATTATTAAATTATTTGAGGTTTTTATTTGTGAAATTAATTTATTTGTGACAATATACACTGATTTCAAATCCGATGACTGCAACACACTTGAAAAACATTGGGACAATCTAATGTTTAGCACTGTGTAGCATCACCTTTTAATAGCACTTAGTGTTTGGACACTGAAGACACAATTTGGTTCAATTTTGCAAGCAGAATCTTCCCCCATTCATCCATTTTGCATTTCTTCAGCTGCGTAACTATAGGGGCCCTTCATTGCCTTATTTTGAGCTATATATTGCACCACACATTCTCAATTCAAGACAGGTCAGGACTGCAGGCAGACCACGCTACTACCCACACTCTGCTTAAGCAGCTGTGACAAGGGCACCTGCCAATTAGCAATATAGCATTTGCAAAAAGTATAGGTAACCTTTCACCGTTTCACCTGACTTTTGGTTACAGTTATAAAACTCGGCCCTCAACAATAGCGTAGAAACCTGGTTGCCATACAAGCTGTCAAGACAAGTGAGTATCTTAACAACTTTGTCACGTTCTTCCTCTGCTAAACTTGTTGTTTAGCATCCCCACCTAATGCTCCAATTCAGATTTCTATTTGTCTGGATTCAGTAAAATCTTGAAGCTAAAAGCAACTGTATTTGCTTCTTCCAGTCCTCATATTTCAGCTCTCCACTGGGATGGGCAGCCACTGGGATATAATGGCATTATCATCTTGTTTATACTTTTATAATGAACTTTAGGTAACTGCACAACTGCTCCCAACTGCAATCCTGCCGACCAACGCCAAATGTGACGAGTGCATACACCAAGTCATGTCTAGGGCTTAGTGGTTAATTACTTTAGGTACCTACAAGCTTTCCAGCAAAGCCACCTAAATTTGAAAGAAGTCCAGGAACTCCAGATATAGAAATATATAACGTAATAAAAACGGGTTATTTTATTGGAGGGAGAGCAGTTATGGACTACCACCAAGAGGCAGAGGCTGAATTGCAATAAACAAAAATATTTATTAAAATACAATAAATTAAAATGTCTCTTAAAATTATACACATTCCACCAAGCTGGACGTCCTCGAATCTCCTGCCCAGCGTCAAATGGCGCGTATGCTCTCTCAAATCCTCGTTGTCGTTCTCTCCTCAGGTTACGCTTTCTGCTGCCTCTGTTTCCTGTCTCTTGCTTCGGTCCTTTTTCTCTGTGTCCCACTTCCTGGTTGATATCTGGGAACAACTGCAGGGAACAACATGCTATAAAATCCTATACAAAGGGTTTAGAGTTCACGCACATTCAAAAGTGTTTTTAGACCTGGCCCTTCACGCACTGGGATTTGACCAGATTCCTTGACTCATAATTATATTGTGCACTGTAGAAGATGAAATGCCCAAAATCCTCCCGATTTGTCTTTGGGAATGTTATTTTCAAGGTGATGGATTATTTGCTGACGCATCTGTTTGGCAGATTGATCAGCCTCCACCCAGCTCTTGAAGTACTAGGCCTTTTTTGGAGAGTCCTTATACACTGCTAAAAAAATAAAGGGAACACTAAGATAACACATCCTAGATCTGAATGAATGAACTAATCGTATGAAATACTTTTGTCTTTACTGACAACAAAATCACACAAAAATTATCAATGGAAATCAAATTTATCAACCCATGGAGGTCTGGATATGGAGTCACACTCAAAATCAAATTGGAAAACCACACTACAGGCTGATCCAACTTTGATGTAATGTCCTTAAAACAAGTCAAAATGAGGCTCAGTAGTGTGTGGGGCCTCTACGTGCCTGTATGAACTCCCTACAATGCCTGGGCATGCTCCTGATGAGGTGGAAGATGGTCTCCTGAGGGATGTCCTCCCAGACCTGGACTAAAGCATCCGCCAACTCCTGGACAGTCTGTGGTACAATGTGGCGATGGTGGATGAAGCGAGACATGATGTCCCAGATGTGCTCAATCGGATTCAGGTCTGGGGAACGGGCGGGCCAGTCCATTGCATCAATGCCTTCCTCTTGACACACTCCAGCCACATGAGGTCTAGCATTGTCTTGCATCAGGAGGAACCCAGGGCCAACCGCACCAGCATATGATCTCACAAGGGGTCTGAGGATCTCATCTCGGTACCTAATGGCAGTCAGGCTACCTCTGGCGAGCACATGGAGGGCTGTGCGGCCCCCCAATTAAATGCCACCCCACACCATTACTGACCCACCACCAAACCGGTCATGCTGGAGGATGTTGCAGGCAGCAGAACGTTCTCCACGGCATCTCCAGACTCTGTCACGTCTGTCACATGTGCTCAGTGTGAACCTGCTTTCATCTGTGAAGAGCACAGGGCGCCAGTGGTGAATTTGCCAATCTTGGTGTTCTCTGGCAAATGTCAAACGTCCTGCACAGTGTTGGGCTGTAAGCACAATCCCCACCTGTGGACGTCGGGCCCTCATACCACCCTCATGGAGTCTGTTTCTGACCATTTGAGTGGACACATGCACATTTGTGGCCTGCTGGAGGTCATTTTGCAGGGCTCTGGCAGTGCTCCTCCTGCTCCTCCTTGCACAAAAAGAGAGGTAGCAGTCCTGCTGCTGGGTTGTTGCCCTCCTAAGGCCTCCTCCACGTCTCCTGATGTACTGGCCTGTCTCCTGGTAGCGCCTCCATGCTCTGGACACTACACTGACAGACACAGCAAACCTTCCTGCCACAGCTCACATTGATGTGCCATCCTGGATGAGCTGCACTACCTGAGCCACTTGTTTGGGTTGTAGACTCTGTCTCATGCTACCACTAGAGTGAAAGCACCGCCAGCATTCAAAAGTGACCAAAACATCAGCCAGGAAGCATAGGAACTGAGAAGTGGTCTGTGGTCACCACATGCAGAACCACTCCTTTATTGGTGCTGTCTCGCTAATTGCCTATAATTTCCACCTGTTGTCTGTTCCATTTGCACAACAGCATGTGAAATTGATTGTCAATCAGTGTTGCTTCCTGAGTGGACAGTGTGATTTCACAGAAGTGTGATTGACTTGGAGTTACATTGTGTTGTTTAAGTTTTCCCTTTATTTTTTGAGCAGTGTATATTATAATTAAAATATTAAAAGATTGTCTCACCTGTTTCACATCACCTTCTTATTAGGGGTCCAAGCCCGAAGGGGCTGGGAACCGTCGTTGCAAAGCAACGCGGTTCACAGCTCCAGCAGGGCTGTAGAACCCTATTGTTTTTCTAAGGTTTCTTCTTCTTCTTATTATTCTTCCGGTAAAACGTTACTACAGCCTAAACCGTACATGATTGTGGGGTGCCATTTTCAGGACTGGTCCAGATCACCGCTGGGACCTCAGACAGAAAAATTCAGCCACTTCCACCACTAGGTGGCGCTATAGAAGAATAAAACGTGTTTGCCCTTATAACTCCCAAACCGTACATTGCACAAAGAAGCTACACATATCCACGCGTTCCCTGA
>JACXGM010015633.1:0-21131 GCA_016801145.1 Umbra pygmaea | reverse complement strand
TCTGCCCATCTGTACCAACCATAGCATTTTGAAAACTAAAATAAAATCATTTTGCACTTCATAATGTACTGTATTTTCTATTGCAGTAAATCTATCCCAATCAATGTTAAAGAAAACAAGAGGGCATGTGGTTTAAAAGATGACAAGTAATTAATGTGCACATCTGCATGCAATACAGGTTCTTTATTATTCATTATTATCCAGAGCAGCATAATATAAATAATTTGTGCGACCAAATCAAGTTTTGCGCCAGTAACTGAAAAAGTTAGTAGCGCAAGTGCCACCGGTGGAAAAGGTTAGTGTAGAGCCCTGTTGATGAATATGTGCATCGCAACTCCCCTATATTATTTCAGAATTACGACTTAATTGTATACAGAAGTCAAATGCAGAAGTAGTTTCACACAGGAATATAATAGGATGGAATACAGCAGGTAACCACTTAACACTCCGTAAACTGTACAAATATGCAGTGGAAAAATAATAATATTTTACTGTACCAGAGGCTGGTAGTAAGGACACTAAGGTCAGATACACATACTTTACAAACAAATGACAACTTAACTTGGAAAAACAGGGAACATAAATACACCGGGAAAATGAGACAATAATGAACAGGTACATGTATGCAAGCGAGGGGTTGGTGGCATGAGAAGCTATGTGATGTTGACTGCTGGAGCCAGGACAGTTCAGGAGAGGGAGCCAAAGGAGAGGACGTGACAGTTCAAATTAATTTTATTTTATACATATTCTTTTGTGAAAATTGGTGTTGAGACTTGAAGCAAGAGAAATTGTCCACCAAGTTTTATATTTTGTCCATCTCCTCAGATTTGGCCTATACTTTTATGTTACATACAACTGTACTTGAGTGATTAGGCAACATTCACAGTGCGGATATCAGTGGAGTTGTCATAGGCTTGGAACCCGATTTTAGGCAATCAATCAACCGTAAATCTCAGAATTTCTCCCAAATTACGTTCTCAGGAAACTTTTTTTTTTTTACGTTTGAACTGCACGTTTTGTTATTAGGCTATATTTGTACTTGAATTACGTTGCTCCGGTACATTTCGTTTAGCGGATTTATGCGAGAATATTCCATACATTCCATAGCGTTCAAACTTATATTGCAACATTCACAGTTAAGGTTAGGTAGGACGATAGTAACTGTTAAGGTTAGGCATGAGGTTACTAACGGTTAAGGTTAGATATGACGATACTGAGGTTAAGGTTAGAATTAAGGTTAGGGTTACATTACAAAAACCGACAATCGCGTGTCTGCATGACGCAAGCAATATAGAACAAAAACACACACAAAGCGCCGGTCTGGATTTGAACTCGCGAACACTGGCATGCAAGTCGCGGATTTATACGCTTATCCACCATCCCCGAATAGATGTATTCTATTTACATGCTACGTCATGATCTTCATTATGTTTATATTGAACGTTATTTGAGTGTTCAATTTAGTTCCCTACAAACGTAATTGACCCTCTCATACGTTCATATTTGACATATTTCTGTTTTACAAAATAGTTCCCTCAGAACGTATTTAATGTGATTTAGGGCTGCAATCAATTAGCAGATATCTCCTAACAAGTTTTACATGTCATTTACCAGGACAAGCCAAACTTAATATCTATAGGTATAGCTTACCAAAAAAAATACAGAAAAATAAAATTAATGTCTTTAAGTATGGCACTTTTCAAATGTATCTGGTTAGGCATGCTATTAAAAATGTTATGAAATAACAGATAGTTGTAGGGTTAAGTTGCAAGTTGATGTTGTCTATCTACCTTTTTAAATCCTCCCTCCTGTATTTCCTGCCCCCCCCTCACCACCCGGCACAGCTGGTAGCCCTCTATTTACTTCTGTCTATGAAGTGAATTGGGAACATCATGAGACGTAGCTAACACACCTCTTAAGTAATATAAACAACAGAAACGACCAACGCTCACTCATCTCTCTTTTCTCTCAGTTCAATTTCTCCTGCTCGGTCATTGCAGGGTTAGATGACCCAGGACTGCTAGTGCGTTGTGGGTGTGATAAAAATATCAGGGTCTTCACCCTCCCCTTCACCAACCACCGCCATAAAAGTTGCAGCCGGCTTCTCAGGTGGAAAAATGCTTTCCGAGCAGTAGAAGATGTATTCAATAAATAGAGGTGGCCAGCATGGGGCCGCCCTGGAAAGAGTGTCTGAGATGGAGGTGTGGATGGAGAGAGGGAATAATGAGGAGAAGAGTAGATGGGGCATGAGTGTACATTAAACAGCAGTGGCTGACGCCTGCCTTGGAAAGAAGACCACCCTGGGGAATATGATCCTCACCCAGTCTCGTATTCTTTCAATTTGAAGAAGCGGCCACTGCAGCGCTGTCATCTCAATCGCTCTTCTTGTCTTTAACTTTGTTTAGGCGTGGAGATAAGAGGTAATGTGAATAGCTTTGCTTACTGCGAAGGATATATTTATCTTTTCATTTTTGCTGCATGTGACTTTCCTTGGTTGCAATCAAGCAATCCCTAGATTTAATGAGAAATTTGCTTTTTTAGAAGAACGTAATAGTGTTACTTTGAGATGGATATTAACAATTAAAGGGTGACCAGCAGGATCCAGATGTACAGTAGAAACATGTATTGTGTTCTACTGATCTGCCAGCTATATGAACATTTTACAGGATGTTTAATTTCAGTTATATTGCAGTCTTAGTGACTGAACATACTTGTTTGCTGTTTAATCAAAATCATACCCTTGAATGTTTGGCCTTGTTACAGACAAATAAGGTGAATCACACAGGTTAAAATGGCAATTAAAAGTTAATTGCCCACACCTGTGGCATTTTAATTTGCAATTACCATTGATACCAAGCCAAGGTCAGGTAGACCAAGAAAGGTTTCAGCCAAAACTGCCAGAAGAAAGTTTCAGGATACATAGAAAAAGACAGGTAACCAAGGGAGACATACAGGCTGCTCTGGGAAAGGACGGTGTGGTTGTTTCAAGGACCACAATATGACAATACTGCATGGTCAAGTTGCCAGAAAGAAGCCTTTACTGTGCCAGAGCCACAGAAAAGCCCAGGTACAATATGCCCAACAATGTGATGGCATGCCTCACAGCTTCTGGAACACTGTGGGCCCTTTTTTAACGATCTGAAACGCAAGTATCAAACGTGAAACGCGTGACATTGTGGGAGGGTCCCGGGCGCTGTTGCTATTTTACCGGCGGGATAAATGACTCTTGCGCCCGACGCAAATCTAAAATGGGTAGGTCGAAAGTAGCTTCATTAGTCATAGGTTTGGTTTGGGCGTAACGTGCAATAATCCAATCAGAGCGTCATCTCACATTCCCTTTAAGAGCAGGCTCGCTTCTTCCGTGGCAGATTGCTATTATAACGGCAGATTGCAATTGATTTTTCTTTTTACAAAATGTAAATAAAGATATGTCACAAGACATAGCCTACTTTCCGATGTTTTGGACTCTCACTAAATCACAACGTTATGAATGCATGGTAATATTTTTGCAATGTAGTCTAACATTAGTCCGAGATTACTCTTCTGTCAAATAAGCTTTTCTCTCCCATTCTGTATTTCTGGACATTTGGGTTAAGTTGCAACGGCACATGCATTTCAACATCATGTCTTCTGAAGTCCTCTAATATTTCCTAATTAATGTCATCAACACATCCATGATTCATGGAAATGTTGCGTAAAACACAACAAGCCACAAAGAATGCTTCAACTTGAGTAGGGTACCTGTTCTATCCAAACACCTGATGCGCATTTTCAGTGTTCCAAATGTTTGTTCAATTAGGCTACACTGCTTGATTGGAGTAGGGGAAGGCTGCAGACCTGGAGCCGGCCGATATACGACCCAGACAGTTTTAAGCCCCGGACAGTTTTAAGCTCCTGTTGTTCCTGATGCTTCCAGTAGGGGGAGGCTGTAATATGAGCCTAACTATATATCAGAACTTGCAGCGTGATACAGACAGGCTATTTTTACTTCCTATCATTACATTGACGATAAGCCTTAACAAAACCCTTACCTTAACCTTAACCACTCAGAAACCTTGCTGCTAAGCCCATCTAAAATATATTAAGTATAACTTCAGTATTTACAGTACTGAAAAGCTACGTCAGAAATACATTAATTTAGAAACGTGCAATAATAAAGAACTGCTGCATTTGTGTAGATGAGAGGAGCAAAGTGTATGTGCGTTGTGCACACGCTACATTATGGTTAAGCATGCGCCCTTAAAATAGCATATGAATAACACGCCACTGACTTTTAACCAGGTTTTTCCTGGTCAGTGGCGGAATTGTTTTCGGGAACTGCAAGATAGCACCAGGGACCGTTTGCGCCGGAACACGCCTCTTCTTTTCGCTGATTCGCCCAATGAATGCAAGTTCATTCCCTAATTTACCGACGCGCCTCTGTGGAGGGAAAAGTCCCATATGCGTTGGGTGCAAGATAGGAATGATACATGCGTTTGTGTAAAATGTCAATTGTGCTGGGTGTAAGATAGGGCCCTGTAATTTGAAGACCAAAATATAGCTTTATGGTCACAACCATAAGCACTATGTTTGGAGAGGGTTCAACAAGGCCTATAGTAAAAAGAATACCATCCCCACTGTGAAGCATGGTGGTGGTTTACTGGTGTTTTGGGGATGTGTGAGCTCTAAAGGCATGAGGAACGTTGTAAAAATTGATGGCAAGATGAATGCAGCATTTTATCGGACAATACTGGCAGACAATTTGCATTCTTCTACATGAAAACTGCACATGAGACACTCTTAGACTTTCCAGCATGACAGTGACCCTAAGCACAAGGCCAAGTTGACCCTCCAGTGGTTACAACAGAAAAAGGTGAAGGTTCTGGAGTGGCCATCACAGTCTGCTGACCTTAATATCATCCAGCCAAATGTGCAGTTCATGCAAGACGACCAAAGACTTTGCATGAATTGGAGGCATTTTGCCAAGACGAATGGACAGCTATACCAACTGCAATAATTCCAGGCCTCATAGACAACTATCACAACTGGCACACTGTCATTGCTGCTAAAGGGGGCAATACACCTTATTGAGAACTGAGGGTATGCAGACTTTTGAACAGGGATTTTATTATTTTCTTTGTTACCATATTTTCTATTATGATTGTGCCATTCTGTTATGACCTACAGTTGAATATGAATTCCATGAGAAAAAAAATAAAGGTTTTGCCTGCTCACATTTTCTTTAAACATGGTTAATCTATTACCAATGCTCCAGGGGTAGGCAAAACTTTGAGCACAACTGTACATACTACATGCATATGCATATACATACATACATACAGTCGTGTGCAAATGTTAAGGCACCCCTGACAATTTCCATCATTTTCATTTATGAATAATTAGGTGTTTAGATGAGCAATTTCATTTTGATCTATCAAATTACTGAAGGACACAGTAATATTTCGGTAGTGAAATGATGTTCATTGGATTAACAGAAAATTTGCAATATGCATCAAAATGAAATTAGACAGGTGCATACATTTGGGCACCCTTGTCATTTTGTTGATTTGAATACCTGTAACTACCTAGCACTGATTTATTGGAACACACAATTGGTTTGGTGAGCTCCTTAAGACTTGAACTACATAGACAGGTGCATCCAATCATGAGAAAAGGTATTTAAGGTGGCCAATTGCAAGTTGTTGTTCTCTTTGACTCTCCTCTGAAGAGTGGCAATAAGAGTGAACATTATTCAACCACCATATAAAAACCAAGGAAATGGCCTCTTTGCAAGATATTGTTTCTTATAGACTCTACTAAGCATTATTTCCTATTACCAGTTCTTCTGGTATGACCAAATTCTTCCTGCCTTGTATTACCTTCTCTGGATTGTGTCTTTGTACCTTAGTCAAGCTTCTACTGTGTATGACCCTGCCTAAATTACGACCTACCTTGCTTCTGGATCTGAATATCTGCCTACTGTGTATGACCCAGCCTGCCTTCTGACCTACCTTGCTTCGGGACCTAGATAAGTGCCTACCGTGTAGGACCCTGCCTGGACATTGAGTTTGCTTGTTCACTAACTGCCATTCCAGTTGTCATGTATTTTGTCTGCCTACCTGCAAGCTTTATGAAAGCTTTTGTTTATGGTCTACATTAAATACTATTAACCGTATCCCTGAGTCTGCGTGTTACACAGACACAGTTCATGTTAAGGCCAGAAGTAGAAGGCCAAGTAAAATATCAGAGAGGCAAAGGCGAAGGACGGTGAGAACGGTCAAAAACTGCCCATAGAACACCTCCAAAGACCTACAACATCATCTTGCTACAGATGGTGTCACTGTGCATCGTTTAACAATTCAGCGCACTTTGCTATATATATATATATATATATATATAGGAAAAGCTATACTGTAGAGAAGCCTTTTCTGCACACATGCCACAAACAGACTCATTTGAGGTATGTAAACACACATTTGGACAAGGCAGCTTCATTTTGGAAGAAGGTGTTGTGGACTGATGAAACAAAGATTGAGTTATTTGGTCATAACAAGGGGCGTTTTGCATGGCAGCAAAAGAACACTGTATTCCAAGACATACACTTGCTACTAACAGTATAATTTGGTGGAGGTTCCATCATGCTGTGGGGTAGTGCTGGTACTGGGACTCTTGTTAAAGTTGAGGGTCGTATTGATTCCACTCAATATCAGCAGATACTTGAGAATAATGTAGAGGAATCAGTCACAAAGTTGAAGTTACGCCAGGACTGGATATTTCAACAAGACAATGACCCAAAACACTGCACAAAATCTACTCTGGCATTTATGCAGAGGAACAAGTACAATGATCTGGAATGGCCATCCCAGTCACCAGACCTGAATATCATTGAAAATCTATGGCGTGATTTGAGGCGGGCTGTCCATGCTCAGCAACCATCAAACCTAACTGGCAACAAAAGTGAGTACACCCCTAAGTGAAAATATCCAAACTTTTTCCAGCACTGCCTTAACCCTCTTGGGCATGGAGTTCACCAGAGCTTCACAGGTTGCCATTGGAGTCCTCTTCCACTCCTCCATGACAACATCAGAGAGCTGGTGGATGTTAGAGACCTTGAGCTCCACTTCCCATTTAAGGATGCCCCACAGATGCTCAGCTGCTTCACCAAGGCAGTGGTCAGCTTGGAGATGTGTTTGGGGTCATTATCATGTTGAAATACTGCCCTGCGGCCCAATCTTCTAAGGGAGGGGATCATGTTCTGCTTCAGTATGTCACAGTACATGTTGGCATTCATGGTTCCCTTAATGAATTGTAGCTCCCCAGTGCCGGCAGCACTCATGTAGGCCCAGACCATGACACTCCCACCACCATGCTTGACTGTAGGCAAGACACACTTGTCTTTGAACTCCTCACCTGGTTATCACCACACAAGCTTGACACCATCTGAACCAAATAAGTTAATCTTGGTCTCATCTGACCACAAGACATAGTTCCAGTAATCCATGTCCTTAGTCAGCTTGTCTCGGCGGGCTTTCTTGTGCATCATCTTTAGAAGAGTCATGCAGACCCATTTGATGCAGTGTGTGGCGCATGGTCTGAGTACTGACAGGCTGACCCCCCACCCCTTCATCCTCTGCAGCAATGCTGGGAGCACTCATTTGTCTATTTCCCAAAGACAATCTCTGGATATGACACTGAGCATGCACTCAACTTCTTTGGTCGATCATGGCGAGGCCATGGCGATTGAAACCTGTCCTGTTAAACTGCTGTATGGTTTTGGCCACCGTGCTGCAGCTCAGTTTCAGGGTCTTGGCAATCTTTTATAGCCTAGGCCATCTGTATGTAGAGCAACAATTATTTTTCTCAGATCCTCAGAGAGTTCTTTGCCATGAGGTGCCATGTTGAACTTCCAGTGACCAGTATGAGGGAGTGTGAGAGCGATAACAACAAATTTAACACACCTATTCCCCATTCACACCTGAGAATTTGTAAAAATAACGAGTCACATGACACAGGGGAGGGAAAATCCAATTGGACATTTTCATGTGAGGGGTGTACTCATTACACACATTATTCAAAATTATTCTCAGATTTTAGATTTCTCCTTGCATCAGCTAGGTTTCTCAGAATCACTGATCTGCCTTTCATGTCACTAGAATGTAGAAATGTTCATCCTTTCATATCAACACAATAAACATAACCATCCTTTCATATCAACACTGTTTAAGATGACCATGCTTTCATATCAATGCTGTAAAGATAACCAAATTTTGAACAATATGTAATGTTCCGATGACCTTCTATTCAATCTTTCATACAAAAACAACATTCTTTGAATTGCAAGTGAAAAATAATGGCAATAAATACACAATATTCCACAGGATGAATCTTCTGTGCATGTAGAGTTATATCAGTGAACAACAGGAGTTGGTATTTGGGTAGTGTGCATGTCTTGTCCGTAATTTCAGTCATTTTGCCACATGATTTCTCAAGCCTCCTCCAATCTGAATCACACAAAAGGCCGGCCCACTCTTGAACAATACCACTCCGCCACCCCACTCTGGTTCCTCAACCACCCTCATCTGCACTCCTCTCTCCCTCTTTTCATCCTCATCATTCTTCATCCTCCTCTCTCCCTCCTTATGCTCCTTTATCCTCCTCTCTCCCTCCTCATCCTCCTTATCCTCCTTCATCCTCCTCTCTCCCTCCTCATCCTCATCTCTCAGTGAACTACCCTCAGTTAGAAGTTTCTCCATCCCACACCTCTACTGATTTCAGAAAAGGAATCAATACGAGGGTCTAAGTGAGGTATCAATGAGCACAAAATGTCACCCTGTTTCCCTCAATGTTCCCGACATCCCTAATTATCAATACGAGATGAAGGATGCGTCCGTGGCACCCATCGCAAATGGAACCCTACTCCCCCTGCAGTGCACTACACCTGTCCAGGACCCTAGGGAATAGGAATCCATTTAGGGTTTAACCCTACTTCATTCCCTTCAGAGACCATGGAGACCAGCTCCTGCCGTAGTAGTGTGTGTGTGTGTGTGTGTCAGTGTGTGGGAGAGTGTGTGAGAGTGAGCGGAAGAGAATAAAAGGATTCACTGCTCACTACACAAAAATACTGAGTACAAATATTCTTCAACCAAGAGAGAGACTCAGGGAGACACTGAGCAAAACTATTCAGTTTACAGCACCTGGTGCAGCTGAATAATGAATGGCATTTCGGAAAAATTCTGTAATGCTCTGTTAATGTTTTATAAGTTTTACAATATAAGTTGTGTGTTTTATTTGTAAAAGCAAATTGACATTACTGTTGTTGTTCGTAAACAGACATTGGATGTTATCATCATCTACTGAAGTGTGTGTTTATTAGTGTGTAAATGTATGTATGTGTGTTTATACATGTGTATGTGTTTTGACTGGGGTAAGGGTAATAGAATGCTGTTGTTTCACTGTATACAGTACATTATGATTAGTCAGACGCACTTTTAGATCATTTTCCTATTTAGATAATAGTCTACATTCAATTGCCTTGCTCATTTAATGTTAGAAGAAAATGTACAGTAAATTCACGGAAACAATCTATCTGCCACTGTATTAGTGTGATGCCATCTTACGTTGCTCAAAATGACTGAACGTTTTTACTGCTTTGATGAGAGACTGCATGAGATGTAGCCTACTGGGTGTATAACAGCGGTCTATTTGCCTTGCCAAAACTGATTTTTATGTTGTAGTTGCTATTAGCAACTAGCTATTATCGTATATGCATTAAATGCAAGACAATAATCTCATTTGTGGGATAAACAATGATGCACTACCCATTTAAGCTGTAACATTGCTTGTTTCGCTAACGTACTTCTATCTCTTCTACCATCAAAAAACAATCAGAGGCAAAAAGTTTCCACCCTTAGCTCCAACCCCGTTTGGCCCAAGTGCTCCTGAAGAAAGAAGACAGATACATGCAGCCGTGCCCCCCCACACACCCACACAGACGTACCACACCTTCCGTCGGTGACTGATTATCATCACCTTTTCTTGCAAATACCAAGCTCATTACGCCAGTGTACAGCCCAACATTAGTATAGAGAGCCCATCTCTCTCCCATGATGGAGAGTGGAGAGGAGGTAGAGGAGGAGGCAGCGTTGATCGGGGAAAAGGAGGAGAAATGGGAGGGGGTGGTTGTAGGGTCAGGCTGCGCATGTAATGTAAGTGCACAACCATGGGTGGCCTACGTTGACTCTAAGTCACGATTTGTGTAGACAGGTTCCTGCAGTCTCGGCTGACCAGATATTATCAGACAGTGTGATACATTTCACACACTAGCATTGTCTACACGTAGTGCATTGTCCGTTGGTGGTTTGCAGGGTACATCTCAATTTTGGCTAGGTGGCCATGTGAATCATATTATACCTAAGAGGCTGTAGCTAAGTAGGAGGAGGACAGGAGGAGGATAAACGCTATGGAGGCAGATTTTCCCCTAGCCTCAGCAGTGACGCATCCATCCAGCCCAGCCTGGCAGAGCTTGACTATTAACCACAATGAGCATGGTCTTTGTTAGGAGCATCTGTTCATCAGGGCCAGGATGGTCTAATCACCACTCACACCTTCTGTTTCCAAAGGAGAACACAGCCAATCAAGGGCATCATTTGGCAGCTGTTGGAACCACTAATGCCACTCTTTCTCCCGTTCTACCTCTCATCTCCTTTTCTTCGCTCTCTTCTCCGACCCCCTCCCCCCTCCTCCCCCCCGCGCCCTCTCCCCATCAAACCTTAAGTCCTGCTCTTTGATAGTAGTGTGCTGGTAGATTTGTTGATGGCCGTAACGGTCCGGCTCCACGGGCGGTGCACGTGAACTCCCTGTGATCCTGCTCGGTCTCTCCGGATCAGAGGCAGGTGTTCTGTACTCATCACCAGATCACAAGGCCCGGCCAAATAGAGACAGTGACAAATGCATAAAAAGGCCTTTTCCTAAACCTCATACTTTGTCCTAAAACCTCACAATTATGGCCTAAATAGGAAGAAATTTCAGTAGGCAGTAAAGTAATTGTGAATTTAAAAAAAATCAAGGATGTTTTAAATGCCAAGATAATAATAATAATAATAATAATAATAATAATAATAATAATAATAATAATAATAATAAAGAAGAATAAGAAAAAGACCAAGAAGTGGAATAGATTGAACCTATACAGCTAATTTCAAGAAAACATTTACATAGTAAAGGAGATGTAAGGTTACTCTAATTTTGGCTTTTACTCTACTTAGGATTAGTTATGGACAGGTGCCAACAAAATTAATATTTTAGGCCACACAAAATAGGATGTTTCAGAGTATTTTTCTTCAAGTACAGTGTCCTCCGTAAGTAGTGGAACAGTAAAACAAAATTGATAATTTTTCTGTACACTCAAACTACATTCAATTATACACATTTCAGCCATAACATTATGACCACCTGCCTAATATTGTGTAGGTCCCCCTTTTGTCACCAAAACATCCCTGACCCGACAAGGCATGGACTTCACTAGAGCTCTAAAGGTGTGGACATCTGAGTGTTAAGAATTCATGATTCAGACCAGTCCACCTTCTTCCATAGCTGAATTTGTCTGTGGCTTTACCAACAAACTGTGATGCACTGTGTGTTCTGACACATTTCTGTCAGAATCAGCATGAACTGTTTCAATTTGAGCTACAGTAACTTGTCTGTTGGATTGGACCACACGGGCAAGCCTTCACTCCCAATGTGCATAAATGACCCTTGACCGCCCATGACCGTGTCACCTGCTTACCACTTTTTCTTCCTTTTCCGACCACTTTTGATAGGTACTGACCACTGCAGACTGGGAACACCCCACAAGAGCTGCAGTTTTGGAGGTGCTTTGACCCAGTTGTCTATCATCACAATTTGGCCCTTGTCAAAGTCAATCAAATCCTTATGCTTGCCTATTTTTTCTGCTTCTAACACATCAACTTTGAGGACAAAATGTTCACTTGCTGCCTAATATATTCCACCCCCTGACAGGTTCCACAATAATGAGATCATCAGTGTTATTCACTTCACCTGTCAGTGGTCATAATAATCAGTGTAAATTGAGAATGACTTTGAGGCAAGCGTCCAGACTGTCAGCTCTTATATGCCTGCTTCAACACACATGTTTTACCAACGTGAAGTTCCAGCCATCTGGGATTTGTAATCTGAAGTTTGCTGGTTTCATGCCTGAGTGGATCAAATGTCCTAGTGCACTTGAGCAAGGCACTTGAACCTAAATTGCCTTGTCCCTGTACTTATTCTAGGTCGCTCTGGATAAGAGCATCTGCTAAATGACAGAAATGTTAACAGCAGTGTCAGTCCCATTTAATTTGAGCTGGGATATTTGCCTGAAAGTTGTTTCAAATGGATCAGGTGTTTTCTGGTGCATTGATGGTTTACAGATAAAAGAGATGTGATTTGCACGATCTGCAGTGATGTTTGCAGAACACTTACAAAGTCTATAATGCAGGATGCAAACATATGATCGGTAACCTGAAACCAACAGGCCAGATGAGCATTTGCTAAAATATACAGAGGTTAGTCAAAACAGTTTTAGAACAGAATGTTATTGACATATGAGACAATGGTGAACCTTTATCAAAGTAATGAAAAGACGAGAAAGAGAATAACGGAACAGCAGATCCATACCACCTCATCTGTGGAGCATGGGACGTCATGGCATGGGCCGTGCACCTAGTCTTGGCCAGGTCACAATTTCAAATTAGGTGTTCTCAATCTGATTATCTGGTTAAATAAAGGTGTAATAAAAGTAAAATAAAATAGATAGCTGTTTCTGGAATGGGCTCACTCATCTTTATTGATGGTAACAAATGATGCAGGCAGCTGAATTATTTAGGAAGTGTACAGAAGCATCTTGGTTACTAATGTACAAAAAACCCACCATACTCATAGGCCAGCACTTTACAATGCAAAAGGACATTGACTCAAAACAAGTTACAAAAGGAAGAAACTCTAAAAAACCAGCAACAGCTGAATATGGCTGCAGTAAAAGGTTTGGCAAAGCATCTGAAAAGAAGAAACCAAGAGTATTGTGATGTTAATTGGTTACGGACTCACTGCTGTTATTTCATGCAACTGATTTACAAATCCTAGCTTTTATTAATCTTATTACAGAGTTAAATTGTCACAGTCCATGTACTCACAAAATGCAGGGAAGAAATTCTGAGTGTTGTTATTGTTAGCTGGGAAAACATATATGCGTTGACTGTGTATTACCTCATATTCACACTTGAATGGTGTTTTCATTTGCCTTGAGTGTATAGCCAAAATAGCAATGTTACGGCACCGTTAAAATCCGTGTGCCACACTTATTGCTCAAGTGTGGTTGTTGGACGGTAAATGAGATCTTCTCTAAACACATGCAGTAGGCGCTGCAGAGAATTTCCTGGTTGATCGAGCAACGTGATAAGGAAGTAAATGGAATGGGAAGATATGCTTATGGAGAAACGTCTCAATATTTCTACAACGATTGTCAAGGGACATATTTGAAAAGGCAGGGCATATTAGCAAATATGAATTTACTTAATCCATAGCAAAATTTACTTTTATATACAAAATCACTTTTATGTAATTCAAATAATTAAATAGAGAGATGGAATTGCAGAGTCACAATTCAGTATTCTTTCATTGATTTACTGTCACCAATTCCACTCACAGTGTTTATTTAAAGCTTAATTTCAGCCACTCAGTCATTACTGACTATTGTTGTTTTGGTAACAAAATATTAATTGTTGGTAATTATTTAATCAATGGAGAAAACCCATTGTTATTGTTTCTTTCATAGGGCATGACTGTTGCACACTTTGCCCTGTGTGTTGTGGGTAAGCCATAGTGAGTGTGTGTGCCCGCACCAACCATGCTGAATGATTGGGGAACATATGATACATGTTTTCTGCATGGGTTCCTGCCAGCGACAGCAGCATTCGTCTGCTTAGTATTTTTCCCTCCATCAGCTTTGGACATATTTTGTCTCCTTCTGTCATCCGCAGGAAGAGAGAAAATGGGAGGGACTGGGCATCTGGGTTTTGGATGGTTATGTCTAAATCAGCACTCCTTTTCCTCCTGACACTGTAGAATGAAGGAGACGGGGGCTGGAGGGAGAGAAAAACAAGTCTGTGTTTCTGTTATCGTGAGGGTTTTAGGAGGAGGTTACAACATAACAGATCTCAGTTTAACCCCCATTTTGTCTCTCTTCTGTTCTTTCTTTTATCTCAATATGGTTCAAGGGTTTGGTGTTTAGTTTTACACTCACCTAAAGGATTATTAGTAACACTCGTTCATTTTTTCATTAATGCAATTATCTACTCAACCAATCACATGGCAGTTGCTTCAATGAATTTAGGGGTGTGGTCCTAGTCAAGAAAATCTCCTGAACTTCAAACTGAATGTCAGATGGGAAAGAAAGGTGATTTAAGCAATTTTGAGCGTGGCATGGTTGTTGATGCCAGACGGGCCGGTCTGAGTATTTCACAATCTGATCAGTTACTGGAATTTTCACACACAACCATTTCTAGGGTTTACAAAGAATGCTGTGAAAAGGGAAAAACATCCAGTATGCGGCAGTCCTGTGTGCGAAAATGCCTTGTTGATGCTAGACGTCAGAGGAGAATGGGCAGTCTGCTTCAAGCTGATAGAAGAGCAACTTTGACTGAAATAACCACTTGTTACAACCGAGGTATGCAGCAAAGCATTTGTGAAGCCACAACACGCACAACCTTGAGGCGGATGGGCTACAACAGCAGAAGACCCCACCAGGTACCACTCATCTCCACTACAAATAGGAAAAAGAGGCTACAATTTGCAAGAGCTCACCAAAATTGGACAGTTGAAGACTGGAAAAATGTTGCCTGGTCTGAAGACCCCACCAGGTACCACTCATCTCCACTACAAATAGGAAAAAGAAGCTACAATTTCAGATGGTAGAGTCAGAATTTGGCATAAACAGAATGAGAACATGGATTCATCATGCCTTGTTACCACTGTGCAGGCTGGTGGTGGTGGTGTAATGGTGTGGGGGATGTTTTCTTGGCACACTTTAGGCCCCTTAGTGCCAATTGGGCATCGTTTAAATGCCACGGCCTACCTGAGCATTGTTTCTGACCATGTCCATCCCTTTATGGCCACCATGTACACATCCTCTGATGGCTACTTCCAACAGGATAATGCACCATGTCACAAAACTCGAATCATTTCAAATTGTTTTCTTGAACATGACAATGAGTTCACTGTACTAAAATGGCCCCCACAGTCACCAGATCTCAACCCATTAGAGCACCTTTGGGATGTGGTGGAACGGGAGCTTCGTGCCCATGATATGCATCCCACAAATCTCCAACTGCAAGATGCTATCCTATCAATATGGGCTAACATTTCTAAAGAATGCTTTCAGCACCTTGTTGAATCAATGCCACGTGGAATTAAAGCAGGTCTGAAGGTGAAAGGGGGTCAAACACAGTATTAGTATGGTGTTCCTAATAATCCTTTAGGTGAGTGTATATTAGGAGCTCCAAGAACGTTTGCAGACATTACCTTATACATGTAATCTTTCAGTTGTTTAAGGCCCAAAGAAGTGGAATGAACAACAAGTAAAGCTTAAAGGACCTATTCCGCTGTCACATTGTTGAAGCGTTGAGATTTGGAGACAGACGCAGGTATCCGATTTTCATGTATTTATATTAATTGAGGAAGTCCAGGAAAAAAAAAAAACTGTAGTCATTAAAACTAGACCACAGCGAGAAAACTGACTACTGCGCCAATAAAGTGCTACTGAACTTAGTAATATCTTAAGTTCTCACAACTCAGAAATACATCACCAAAAATAACAGACTGACCATAGAACAAATATACGCTTGACAGAGCAAATACCCAGCAACTCAATAAGGCAACATGTCTCATATAAATATATATACAACTAGATAACGAGGAAAGGGGCAGCAGGTGTACCTCCTCTCTTCAGCAGAGTCACAGGAAGAGAACCGGCAATCAGTAATCTGGGGAGCTGGAATGCTGGATTGGACGTGGTGCATCACCCTTCCTGACATTCATGACTATCTTGATTGCCAAAAATATTTAGGTCCGGTTGTGTAGTATGTCTTCATATTATATGTACATTCTACTGTAATGTAATGATCTTACCGCAGTTAGCTAGAAACAGCATGTAGCATCATGGAGGGAATCTCCACCAAAATGTGTGAGGTATGGTTCGTTAAATGGAAAAACTACATCTGCCCTACACAACAGAGATAGAAAGTACTACCATTAACTAAGTATCAAGCAGTGACCCGTTTTAGCTCGACAGCGCTGATGTACATAGGGTTTAGGTTTAGACCGTTGAGGCCAAAATATAGATGAATGGATTTTTAAGCTCTTGAATCATGTCATTTTTTAGTTCAGAAGTCAACCGGTCATCTTTATTTATGGTTATGAAATCAATTAATTGTTGTTTATCAGCTTGATGTTACACTCATAGACTGAAAATCCTCTACTGAGGGGTGTCTGCATGAAATATTTTCTGAAAAGTAGAATATTGGCAAATAATTATGATACATTATGCAATTATTTTGCCAAATAAATCTGCGACTTGCATGCCAGTGTTCGCAAGTTCAAATCCAGACCGGCACTTTGTGTGTCATTTGTTCTACATTGCTTGCGTCATGCAGACAGGCGATTGTCGGTTTTTGTAATCTTAACCCTAACCTTAATTTTAACCTTAACCTCAGTAACGTCATATCTAACCTTAACCGTTAGTAACCTCATGCCTAACCTTAACCGTTAGTATCCTACTACCTAACCTTAACTGTGAATGTTGCAATATAATTTTGAACGCTATGGAATGAATGGAATGTTCTCGCATAAATCCGCTAAACGAGATGTACCGGAGCTACGTAATTGAAGTACAAATATAGCCTAATAACAAAACATGCAGTTCAAACGTAAAAAAAACTAAATATGTTGGCATATAACGTAATTTAGGTTTTCAAAATAGTTTCCAGAAAACGTAATTTGGGAGAAATTCTGAGATTTACGGTTGGAAAAATGGGGAAATCACAAAAAACTAATTTGTCTTTCTGAGCATATACTATGATTTATTGGTGTTAGTTGTTGGAGAAAACTAAGCTGCTAGCTCCTGCACACATGTATGCTGCTGCAGTGTAGGTTTGAATCTGGCCCTCTGCTGCTTTAGAAATACTTCTCTGCATTGTTCCCTATTTTCCTGTCATATAAAGCATAATAACATCTGCCTGTTCTTGGATATTGAAAGATATCTCATCAGTATAAATTCAGTTGTGTTAAATTAGCAAGGGGAGGGTGCACAATGCAGAAAATGGAAAATGTTTTAGATAATACAATTTATTTCTTTATTTCTTACATTTGCTTTTGCTTTGGACAATTTAACCCAAATTAGAGATGTGATTCTGTTCATCTTTAACTTATCTTAAATCTGGAGGGCACTGTATAATAATAATAATAACCTTTATTTTTATAGCACCTTTCATAAAAGGAATGCAGCTCAAAGTGCTTTACATCAATAAAAGTCAAATAAAATAGAAGAAATTTGGATAAAAAACATGTATATCAACAAAAGACAAAGAAGTGTAAATAGTTAAATTCAAAGCATAAAAAGCCTAGAGCACATTTGCAGGCAGTCAAATAGAAATATGAAATGTAGAGGACCATATTAAAAAGAGGCAAGGCATAAAAAGCATGTGGGTGCTAACTTAGCTAAATGCTATGGTGAAAAGGTATGTTTTTAACAGCTTTTTGAATATATCAATAGATGATGCTTCTCTGATATTTTTTGGTATTGTGTTCTACAGTTTTGGAGCATACTTAAAAAAGGCAGCGTCTCCAATTTTTCTGTGGCAGGAATTTTGTACCATTAGCAGGTTAGCTGTGGAATATCTGAGTGCCCTTTGGGGAACATAGGATTTTAGAGTGTCTGTGAAATGGTCCTGAGCCATTTAGAGTTTTATAAACAAGCAGGAGGACCTTAAAATCAATCCTTTGGGAAAGTGGGAGCCAGTGTAACGATTTCAGAACTGGAGTAATATGATCTCGCCTCTTGGTTCTTGTTAAGAGTGTCGCTGCTGAGTTTTGGATGAGTTGAATCTTATCTAAAGATTTTTTGGGAGTCCTGTATGTAGGGCGTTGCTGTAGTCCAGTCTAGTTGTGATAAATGAGTGAATTAGTTTCTCTGCATCTCTCTGGTTTACGAACGGTCTAACTTTAGCAATATTTCTGTATGAAGGCCTTCTCAGATTTTGTTTACACATGCCCACCATTTAAGAAGGATGTACAGAGCTGTGATAAGGAAGGCCTGGCGAGCAGTTAAAGTTACAGATACAGTCCGCCATTTTAGTAATTTCCAAAGAGGAAGTCTCATTTACAGAGCTGTCAATCAAACCAGAGCTATTCAGTGATGTCTAATGAGTTTGCAGAGCGGGCATAAACTCTAGACACAGGAGAACAAGAAAGACAATACAAACCTTGTCACTTTAGGGAATTAAAATAAGTCCAGAGCGGGCACCCGAGTTAGCTCTAGGGCGCCTTAATTCACATTCTTTAGAAATTAGAGCTCCAAATAATTCTAAATATCAGCTAAACAAATTGTGGAATGCATCATTAGCTGCCTTGCTAAATGACAAAATGACAGATTTTTCACCTAGGCTAAATGCCTAACATTGTAGCAATTTCAGGTCATAGCTAGACTTTTTCATCATGTATGTGTCTGTAAGCTTGTAGAACCTGTGTATCTCTCTTCTGAATAAAGTTTTTCCATCTGATTTGCCTATACAACATGACATCTGGTAGCAGCATGCCCACAAGGTGAATGCTTCCAGGTGACAGGGAGAACCAGTGTTTGCTCTACATGCTTTCACTAATGGTGTCTCCCAGGGCTTAGTGATAGGCCCTCTCCTCTTGTCTCTATACAGCTGAAATAAATCTGATGTGTCTGATATAATTATGAAGACTGAATCAAGATCAGCATGGCCACTAGTACTGATGATCTTTGACCTCCCTGCTCTCTTTTTTTCAGTCTGCCTGCTACTGCTATGCAACATTAAATTCACTGTTAATCACATATGCTGCCCTAAAGACATTAGTAAGTTTCCAACATTTTTTTATTAAACTTTTAGTCAATGTTATTCTTCTTTCATGTGTGTCTGAATAATATATTACTTTCCTTGTCTTCACGTAGCATGAATTTTTGTAATTCATGAGTTGTTTCATGTGGCACCATCACATTCCTCTGTTTCCAGGCCCATGACTCTGTCAAAGATAGAGCACATCCTAACATTAGACAACAATAGTGTGTGTGGTCACGGCTCAGAGGAAACACTGATGCCCCACAGTAGAGCAGAGTCGTCAGTTTGATTGTTTAAAAGTAATTCTGCCTAGCATTGATCGACTCCATCTCCTTTCATTTCTTGACCTAACTGCCCGTTCATTCTTCAAACTACCTATCTCTCTTTTCCTTTATCTCTCACTCGCTCTGGCGCATCAGCACATATGTATTCACTAAGCATGGCCTATGAGAGAATGATGTTTTCTCGTTTTCTCATTTCCAACGTTCCCTCCGTCTTCCTTCCATCTTCCCTTAATAGACGGTTCTGTCTCTACATAATGGCCTTCAGTCACCCATCAGCAGCTCGACCATACAACTTCCTAACTGGAAACATCTACACCCAAAGAGATTGACACACAGATGAGGCTCATATGTACACAGATTTTTTAATCATTATCTAGAGTGGCTTAGATACATTAGTATTTTATATAGATTCATTTAGTACCAATGTTACATTATAAATGCATATGATTCACCAGCAGAGAATAGGGAAGAACTGGAAGCTGTGGATTATTAGGTGGCCATGATGATCTGAGTGCAAGATAGGACATTTTGATTGAATTGAACAAGCCAGGTCACAGGGGCTAACCCCACTACTAAGCTCAGTTCCATAGGATATTTAGTGACCATATTGAGACAGGGCGCCTGCATAACATGACAGCCTAAGCATGGAACCATAAACAGGGCAATGTCCCCTTCACGGCCCTGGGATTTGATATTTAGACCAGAGTGCCCACTACATGCCTGCCAGCCACAGTTGGTGGATCTTAATCGAGGACGCCGGGCTCATATTATGTTCGGGACCAGAGTGAATGGATCTTAATTGGGAACGCCGGGCTCATGTTACTGTCCGGACTGGGGGAAATGGAACAGTATCACACAATGGGTGTAATGGGATCCGCCGACTGCGGCTGATGCCCGTTGTGAAAAAAGGGTTTGTAATGAACTGTAATGATTACATTTTTATATATTAAAAGACAAAACAGCACACATTTTTCTAAGTACACTGAAACACCTTTTTTGTAGAAGCTAGGCATGTAAGTTGGCCTAAATCTTTCCCATTACAGCACCGTACCGTAACCAGTCTGCACCTATCACGGTATGGACGGTGTACTCAGCTTTAACCATTCCGCTGGGTAGCATACCGTACCAGTCTGTATTAGAGGAAAAAAATACCTAGTATTTGTCCATGATGAAGCAGACTGGTGGGTGGTGTTACAAACTGAGAAATTCAACAGTCAGTGTTTGTTGGTTTATTTACTTGAATTGACACATTTCCTTGAGGATTGTAAATAAATTCCCTTTTATGCAACTCATTACATAATAATATTAATGGGTACAATGACTTTAATGATTTTATTTCTAATTTTCCAGTCACAGGTCCATCTTTGATTACTGCCATGCATTTTAGGCATTGCTTTTGTGTGTTAGAAAACACTACATAGTGTAGGGAAACCTTATTTTATATGAATCATTATTTTAATAAAATATCAAGAAATAGTTTTAACAGCTTTATATGTGCACCCCTGAAAGAGGAAGTATATACTACATAGCCTTCACACAGCCCTAAATCACATTAAATACGTTCTGAGGGAACTATTTTGTAAAACCGAAATTAGTCAAATATGAACGTATGAGAGGGTCAATTACGTTTGTAGGGAACTAAATTGAACACTCGAATAACGTTCAATATGAACATTAGTAGATCATGACGTAGCATGTAAAAAGCATAGTTTTTGCTAGGGAGGAGGTCGGGGAT
>JACXGM010015632.1:9506-21229 GCA_016801145.1 Umbra pygmaea | reverse complement strand
ACTCACAATACCTCGCAAAGAGGCAAGGAGAGGTGTGTGTCTTAAATACAAAATGGAGTGAGCAGGTGTGGTGAATCAGGATAATTGAGTCCGGGTATGGGAACTGTAGTTCTGAGGAGGCATGACTAAGGAAGCTGTAGTACTGTGAAAGGGAACAGGAAATGTTATTGAGTCCGGGTATGGGAACTGTAGTTCTGAGCAGGCATGACTAAGGAAGCTGTAGTACTGTGAAAGGGAACAGGAAATGTTACAGAGTCCGGGTATGGGAAATGTAGTTCTGAGCAGCATTGACCAAGGAAGTGGCTGTTTCCATGGAAGGGGAACTGGGAAACATAACACTAACCTGTGTTAATGAGACATTCACTGACACGATGGCTAGAGGTCGGCTAATTAATCGAGCTGGCCGATAAATTATGGCCGATTATGAGTTTTCAAAATAATTATTGATCTGCATTTTTGTTTGCCGATTACGGCCAATACTTTTTTTGGAGAAAACCACCAGAAAAACTACCTGTTTAAAAAAACTGCTGCACATGGGTTAACTAGCTATATTGCGTTGCGAACTCCCATTGTGCAGCACCAAATCTGATTGGTTAATAAAAAGACAACTATGAAAATGCACAGACTAGATGTTTTTTGAGGCAAAATAGATTTAATAGGCAAAGTTGTATCAAATACAAATTGTACTATGCCTATTAATAAAATATTATTTATTGCATAAATAGCCTATGACTATAAATACGAATTTAAAAAAAAAACAAGGGCAGCGTAAATTCAGTTATCACCATGTCCATAACCTGAACTATAAACTATAGTTGTATCAGTCAAACATCTCCTAACCTCCTTAGTATTTTTATTACTTCAAGGATTTTGGTTTCTACTGTATATTTATTTACTGTCATTAATTGGACAGTTTCATCCATTTCAGATGGCAGAGAAGAGACGAGTACCAAGTGTGGGACTGTTAACTGTGGAACCAGGGAAAGTAAAAAAATCATAATAATCGGTTGATTAATCGGTATCAGCTTTTTTGGTCTTAATCATTAATTGGAATTGAAAAATCATAATCGGTTGACCTCAAATGACGGCATATTGTCTTTATGTGTCAGGGCTGAAATGCAGTGAAATGCATTTTCATGGCGAAGAGGGACTTTGCAATTCATTGCATTTCATCTCTTCATGACATTCTGGAGTATATGCAAATTGCAATCATCCGAATCAGCAGAATTTGTGAAATTCTGTATTTGTGCCATTCTCAAAACCTTTGAACCTGACTGTATATAAATGTTGGATATAATGTATAGACATATCGGCCATTGTCGTATTGAAAGTATTTCTGACATTTAAATGCTGGAGAAAACCATGGTGTTTTATTCAACTGTGTGCAAAAGTGTCAGAGGAGAAGAATTGTTGAAGTGTTTTGCGAAAGAGAATTTCTTTAAAGTGAGACGAGTATACCAAATTACTCGGTTTCTGACTTTGCACAACGGATTCCAGAAATTGAGCTGTTTACCATTTCATATCTAACTGGGAATACATAAATGATTTTAGATTTGTATTATTGGCTAAATAATAGTATATATTTTTTTTTTCTGGTATATTTTTTAACTCGTTTCATGTGAGGGTTGGTCTCCGGACAGGGCTGTGGTTTGTCACCAATCCTGTTTGTAGTATTTATGGACAGGATATCGACGTGTAGTCGGGGTGGGGATGGGTTGCAGTTCGGTGGGCTGAGGATCTCGTCGTTGCTTTTTGCAGAGGATGTGGTCCTGATGGCATCATCGGCCTGTGACCTTCAGCACTCACTGGATCGGTTCGCAGCCGAGTGTGAAGCGGCTGGGATGAGGATCACCACCTCTAAATCTGAGGCCATGGTTCTCAGCAGGAAACCAGTGGAGTGCCTACTCCAGGTAGGGAATGAGTCCTTACCCCTTGGGGTTATGTTTGCGAGTCAGGGAACGATGGAGCGGGAGATTGGTCGGAGAATCGGCGCAGCGTGGGCGGTATTACACTCATTATATTGCACCATTGTGACGAAAAGAGAGCTGAGCCAGAAGGCAAAGCTCTCAATCTACCGTGCAGTTTTTGTTCCTACCCTCACCTATGGTCATGAAGGCTGGGTCATGACCGAAAGAACGAGATTCAGGGTACAAGCGGCCGAAATGTGTTTCCTCAGGAGGGTGGCGGGCGTATCCCTAGATAGACATAGGGAGAGAAGCTCAGTCATCCGTAAGGATCTCAGAGTAGAGCCGCTGCTCCTTTGCGTTGAAAGGAGCCAGTTGAGGTGGTTTGGGCATCTGGTAAGGATGCCCCCTGGGCGCCTCCCTAGGGAGGTGTTCCAGGCACATCCAGCTGGGAGGAGGCCTCGGGGAACATGTTAGTTTGATTCCGTGTTGTAAATGTGATGGCACTTTACATTGAATTGGTGATTTTATTCTTTCTACACTGCATTCCAAATTATTAAGCAAGTTATATTTTACACAGATTTTCCTAAATAGTTGATGCAAATGACAGTCATTATAAAATGAAAATCATGGTATAAGTCAAAATTTCATTGAACAAACCACTCAATGAAAACTGTATTTTTTCAAAAATTAAAAACTCAAAATGCACTGTTCCAAATTATCATGCACAACAGAGCTTGAAAACATTTTATAGGTTGTAAAGAACTGAAAATGGTCATTAATTGAATTTTCAGCATTAGGAGGTCATGTTTACTGAAATCAAAAGCTATTTCAATCAAAGACATCTTAACAGGGCATGTTACATTTCTTTGCAGGATGTCAGACCAGCGCTGCTGTTTTGAACTGCCTTCCACTCTCATAGATCTTTTGCTCAAAAGGTTCTAAATATGGTTGAGGTCAGGAGAGGATGGGGGCCACACCATGAGTTCCCCTCCTTTTATACCCATAGCAGCCAATGACACAGAGGTATTCTTTGCAGCATGAGATGCTGCTTTGTCATGCATGAAGATGATTTTGCTACGGAAGGCATAATTCTTCTTTTTGTACCATGGAAGAAAGTGGTCAGTCAGAAACTCTATATACTTTGCAGAGGTCATTTTCACACCTTCAGGGACCATAAAGGACCCTACCAGCTCTCTCCCCCCCTAAAGGGGCCTACCAGCTCTCTGCCCATGATTCCGGCCCTGAACATGACTCCGGCACCTCCTTGCTGATGTTGCAGCCTTACTGGGACATGGAGGCCAGCCACCAACCATCCACTGCTTCATCCACCTTGACCATCAAGGGTTGCACGACACTCATCAGTAATCAAGTTTGACAATTAGTCTTCATGTATTTCTGGGCCGACTGCAACCATTTCTGCTTGTGAGCATGAGTAAGGGGTGGCCGAATAGTAGGTTTATGCACAACTGCAAGCCTCTAGACGAGAGGATCCTACACCTTGATATACCTGTTTGCTGCTTTGTAATGGCATTGTAACAGCTGCTCACTTAATCCGATGAATTTGTCTGGCAGTATCCTTCCTCATTATGCCTTTATCTGCAGAATCTGTGTTTTGAATCAGCCAAAAATCCCTTCACAGTACAATGATCACGCTTAAGTTTTCGTGAAATATCTAATGTTTTCATTCCTTGTCAAAGGCATTGCACTATTTGAAGCATTTCCACAGCAAAGAGATCCTTTTTCTTTCTCATATTGCTTAAAAACTATGGTCTGCTTAATAATTTGGAACATCCTTCTTAAAGCTAGGGTATGCTATCACTAAAAACTAGCAAGAAACGATTAGCATTTTAAATAATCCAAAGGAAAAAGTCCCACTTCCTCCTTTCAGAGCTACTTTCAAAAGCCACGCCTCCAAAACTTGTGAACGCACGTTGATGTCTAATTTGTGATATTAACAAATAACCATCCAAATAAAAAAAGCAAGATTACCTGTCTAGCAGAAATAAAGCGACCATGGCATCACTCTTCAAAAACTTGGAATCGCGGAGTTGTCGCTGAAAAGCCACGCCAATAGTAAGTCTTGTCTTGCATGCTTTATCTAAAGCTTTTTTGTTCATAGTCAATTCTAACAATGTCTTCCTTTTTTGCCAGTTCTGGGTTGCACTGCGAATTTCTCTGCAATAATTTAGATTTTCTTGGTATGTACTGCTGCTTCTTCACAGGATAGTATGAATGTACAAGCTTCGTCAAATATAGTGAGCCGGGGGCGCGCGCCAAATCAAGTATCTCCGATTTACAGTTACCCTGCCAAGCCAATCATTGCGCCGAAGAAAGTGATTGGCTTAGTTTACAGTAGGGATGTGCCTAGTACAGACACTCGATTTTTATCAGATGTGTTTCAAAGCTTTTATTTTTTGGGCTTTTATTAGTATATAAAGTCAGTTTCAACAAATTTTACAAAAAGTGTTTTAGAAGTGAATTGCATACCCTAGCTTTAAGTAGTTTTCCTTTAATTGGGCTCATCTGACAATCTAATTATCACAGGTGTCTGAGACACATCCATGAGTTTGATTGAAAAACAGTGGTTTCTGGTATAATGTGTTCACGAAGGGGAGGGGCTGTGCCGAGGTACGATTCGGTGCCAGTTTTTAAAGGAATTACTGGCCGCCAGGTGGCTCCGGGGAGGACATCGAAAGCTTCATTCAAAGCTTCACCCTGGTTAAACTAATGTGCTCAGTGACCGGGAAAGGCTCAGTGACCGGGAAAGGCTCAGAAAATGGAACAGGCAATGGCACTGGGACTGGTGCAGACATTGGCTCAGGGGCAGACACCAGCTCGGGAACTAGGGCAGACACCGGGACTGAGTCAGGCACTGGCACGGGGACTGGAGGAGGAACAAGGGAAGGCTCAGACTCGGGGATCAGGCAAGGCTCAGGCTCGGGGACAAGGCAAGGCTCAGGCTCGGGGACAAGGCAAGGCTCAGGCTTGGGGACAAGGCAAGGCGTGGCCGGGAGGCTTGAGCGGGAGTGGTCTCTTGTGGCCGTAGAGCGTTTTCTTATGGCCCCGAGGCTTGAGCGGGGCGGCCTCTTGTGACTGAGTGAGAGCAGGTGAATGGAATTTGGTTGATTGAGTCTGGGTTATGGGAAATGTAGTTCTGATCAGTCCAGGAAGGGGAAGATGTAGTTCACAGGAAAGAGGAACCAGGAAATGTTACAATATATATATATATATATATACTGTATATTACACTGTACTTACAATGCTTCACCTATGCTGCCACTTATCTGATTGCACAAATTAAAGATTTATCTCATATCTTAATTTCTGCCCCTATGGGAATGTATGACACCTTCACATATTTCTATTACTCACTTGTCCCATCAGATACCACCAATATGACTCAGTTTTTGGATTCTTTGGAGACTCCCACCGTTCCCGCTGATGCTGTAGAGCAGGGGTCCCCAAACCCTTCCATGGCGGGCCTAGTGTATGCAGGTTTTCACTTTCACTTTGTACAAGGCTGATTGAGTAGCTCACTAATTGGTTAGGATCTCCCCTCACCTGGCAGTTCCAAACAATTATCAAAACCCTCTGAGCTTGTGATCTCACGCTATTTGCTGCTCTTTGAAAATTCAGGTTTGGGAACAGATTCAGCTTATGGATCTAGTTTTTGTATCCATCCCCAAGGGCTAGTGTCTGCACCAATGAAACGCAGGACTTTGCCCTGAAACGCAGGACCAGGCAGCATTGCCCTCTGTTCCCCTTACTCTTTGCCACTGTCATATAACCTCTTTCAGTAGTACTCTGGGCGTCTGTCTCTTTCCAGTGTGTATCATGGGAGGGCATTGAGCATAGACTTTCATATAATGCTAATGACCTGCTTCTATATGTATGTGACCCCAGAACCTCTTTATCCTCCATTGTTTTCATTCTGGAGAACTTTGGTTCTTTTTCGGGATACAAGCTTAATCTTCAAGAGTGTGTGATTACCAATCAATCCAGCAGCATTGCAGCTTCAGCAGATAGACTAGCCCTTTCAGCTTAACTTCTCTGGCTTCAAGTAGCTTGGAGTGAAGGTGACTTGCTCATATCTGCCCTCTTCTCCTCCAACTACGCTCTCCTTCTCACTCAGATGAAGGCAGATTTTCAGATGTGGGGTAATTTACCTCTTACCTATAGGAAAGATTAACGCTGGTAAAATTAATAGTTTGTCCAAATTTCTTTACCTTTTTCAGTTTTTCCGGTTGATCTTGCCCAAGTTGTTTTATTAGTTAAATTATCAGACTGTTACGTCATCCATTTGGGGCGGAAAGGTACCCAGAGTAAGTAGGTCTTTACTTCAGAGATGCAAATTCAGTGAAGGGCCTGCACTTCAGAATTTTCTTTATTACTATGGGGTGGCCAACTTTCAGAAAATCCCCTTCTGGTTGCATTCTCCATGTTCTCCTTGGTGCCACCTAGAGATACAATCATGCACGTCTACATCTCTAAGGGCTATACTGTGTTTTGCTCTTCCAATTTCCCCCTCTTGCTACACAGGTAATCCTGTAGTACAGTCCACACTAAATATCTGGTACCAGTTCCAGCGTCATTTTAAATTCTCCTCCACATCTGCTATGGGACCTATTGACAAAAAACACATTCCACCCCCTCTCTTATTGACAATGTGTTCTCTCTCTGGGCAAGAAAAAGTATTAAGACTTTCATGACCTTTACAGCAATGTTGTTGTCTCTAGCTTCCCTTTTTTGGCCTTTAAACACTCTCTACCTCCATGAACCTTCGCCGCTACCTCCAGATAAGACATTAGGTTTCCTCCCATTTTTCTGGATTTCCCAATTTTCCTCGAACCAAGACTGGGACGGCTGACACCCTATTTACTCATGCCCAAACAGAAAGCAGTAATCTCTCAGGGCTATTAATGTACTATGGTTTTTGACAAACATTCCACCAATAAAAATAAATCTGCTTGGAAGCAGGAAATGAGTGTTGATTTCACAGAGGAGTGGTGGGGTGAGATGACAGACAGAGTTAGCTCAAGTACATTCTGTGCCTGTATAGGACTTAAAAAGTATATGGTGGTTCATAGAGTTCCCTTCTCCAAATCCAGACTGTCGGAAATTTACCCTAATGTGGTTGATGTCAGTGACAGATGTCATACCTCCCTGTGTCACCTTTATCTTGTCCTAAGTTTAGGGACTACTGTGACTATCTTCTAGTTCTTATCTCAAGTACTTCAAATCCTGCTCCCCTGTCCCGTGATAGACTTACTCTTATTTGACGCCAAATATGCAGACAGATACTGTTGCTTTTGCTACATTATTGGCTCAATGTAGAATTCTAATAAAGTGGAAGTCTTTCCAAACTCCCTTAGTTTTTCAATGTCTCTGTGGTGTTATGTTCTTCCTGCAGCTAGAGAAAATTAAGTGTTCCCGTCGGGGCTCCACCTAAAGCTTTGTTAACAGATGGTGTGGTGGTATTTTCATAAGATTCATAAGAATGCATTGTACTTTCCCATTAAGTATGTATCAATATGTTTGATCACACACAGACAATCAGTGTAGTTGATAGTATAATTACATATATATACCTATGTTGAACTTTGTGGGGCAGGTTGTGTTTGGTGGGGGATATGTTCAGGTTGGGGGGTATACATACAAGGGTAATGTGCATTTTGTTTGTCCATAATGTTCTCTTTATTGTCCTTGTTATAAAAAACTGTGTAGGCTATGTGTCCAGTAAATGTTATTATTTTTGGAAGATGTATTTAACCCCTATTTTTCTCCCGTCCCAATTGGTCATTTCCAACTCCGGTTCGGGATGATCGAAGATTGATGCTTCCTAGAACCTGTAAACAAGCCACCCGATTTTTATCACACTTCCTATTCAACATGGATGCTCTTAACTGATGCACACACAAGAATTACAACTATGAGATTTAATTCACACACACCCAACCTGCTAACAAGGAGTCACTCAAAAGCAATGTGACACCCTCATCTGAAACTCCACCCCAGGCAGTGCTGTACCATTTTGCGTCACACCATGGGATAGTAAAAAAATATATACTATATAGACAGAAGTTAGAAAATTCTTTACACCTGGATAGATTTATAAGAAATGTACATCAGCCTACAGCTCTAGACGCCCACCCCAGCCCTCCATTTCTTCTTACTGTCTGTTCCCTACCAAGTAATCAGTAGGGTTATGATCCTAAAGTACTGTACATTCAACTGATGTGGAATGGAAACCACACTCCTTTATAATATACAGAATATTGTTCATGCTGCAGTTCTGCTTGTGGCTATAGCATCTCTAGCTCTCTCTCTCTCGCTGTCAATTTTAAATGTTGTCTTTTTTACACTTCCTCTGTCACATACTCTCACACATTCACTATATTCAGATTCATTCTCTATTCAACTATCACCCGCTCATTGTCTATCTTACATTCCCAGATAAAAATCTTGGGGCAGTCTGCCTAAGGTAAATTGTCTGTTTGGCTAATAAGAAGGAACCAGGATGTTTGGGAACTTGGTTGGGCTGTGTAGTTATAAATTTATATTTGTGAATTGCTGCTGTGTTTTCAACTCTGGCCTTTGAACCTAGTTCCACTCTGTCTTTTCATTGCAACACTCTGAATCAGGTATTTATTAGACCTGGTACCTCAGGTGGGTGCAAGGAATGATATGGTAGAACACAAGAAATACCCCTTAAATACCCCTGGTGTGTAGTAGTATACAGTATATCTGAGTACAGTGAAAGAAGTTTGTGTAGTGTAAGTGATATATGTTTTGTATAATATGTGTTTTGTATACTGTAGGCCTCCAGGAAAATGTGATGATGTGGAGGATGTGGTGTTTAGTAATATGGATTTGTATGCAGTAAAATATGCTTGTGTGGAGTTTGTGGTGTATATGTTATTGTGTGCAGTGTGGTTTTGGTGGCACGAGATGTGGGTTTAGGTGGTGGGCGGTTTTAGTGTAATGAGAATGTCTTGTTAAAGTAAGAAATAAGTCTTATAAAAAATACTTATTATCCCCAATACACACCATCTCCCACGCTCTCTCTCTCTTTCTCCCTCTCTCTTACGCTCCACCCTTTCTCTCTCTGTCTCTAGGGACTAGTGTCCTACATAGTAGAGAAGGCTCTACAGTTTAGCAGTAACTGTCATAAGGACTTTGGTCCACTGTCACCTTCTAGCCATGTGTGTTGTTCCTAATTGCTCTAATTGGCTTGATTTAATATGTCACCTAATTTGGCATGAAACTCTTGACAGATTTTCCCTAGCCAGTTCTCCCTAGTCTGGAAGTAGTTAAGGAAATAAAATTTGTGTCACAAAGCTGACCACCACATTCTAGTTTCGAGCTATAACTGTGCTGGTAAATTAAGTGTTGGTTGGGAGACAAAATGGCCAGTATTATCATTAGAGATTTCATAATATTATCAGGCCTGTCCCTTGCACAAGAGTAGTGCAGAAAAAGGTTTTGTAGATGCCTATGAGAAAAGCTAGCTCCAATCTTCAAAGCTCCTTATTTTATTAAATCGCATGCTTCCTCCAAGCACATGTCGCCAATCCATCCAATTCTCACACTGCTTTTTCAAAATTGAAGCCTTATGTCAGTGCATAAATTGGAGTATTACATATTTGCCAACTAAACAGTGTAAATTTGTCCCCTCAAAATAGTTCAACACACAGCCATTAAGGTCTAATCCGCTGGCAACAAAAGTGAGTACACCCCTAAGTGAAAATGTCAAAATTGGGCCCAAAGTGTACACTCACTACTTTGCATTGTAGCAAAGAGTAATTTCTTCAGTCACATGAAAAGTTATAATCAAATATTTACAAACATTTAAGGGGTGTATTCACTTTTATGAGATACTGTATGTGATGTAATTCCTGTGGTATACATTCTCATATGCCATGGCTGTCCACCAATCCGCATCTAGGATTCAAACCACTCAGTGAGAAATGTACCACCATTGGTATGACATCACATCTCTCTTTACTGTTATAATTGCATTGCAAACCAATTTATATGCAGGCTGTTCTTATGGCGATATGTAAAATATCATACAACACGATAAATTTGTAAGCACCTCTATGTTTCCAGAGCCGTGAAAATGTAAAGCCTCGTACATTTACGAAATGTAAAAAAAGTCAGTTTGCCTTAACCTCAATAACTGAGCATGTTATACCTGAAATAAACATTCCCCAAGCGCTTAAAAGTGTAATGGATTGGTCTATTCTTAGAAATGTTCCAGTAGAATGGCAATTCAATACATACGAAAGTTCACATTTGAATGTTGCCTAATTTCCATTAAGTACGGTTTATCCACGTATTACAATGAAAAAAGGTAGTTACAGTATATGAGCAATAAGGCTCTTAGTAAAGTTTATAATTGTTAATAACTATCTTACATTTCACTAAAAAACAATATCTCTGACTTTTAGTGTGACTAAGACTCAGTTCAGTATGAGCGTGCAGACTGATGGAAGATTGCTTTTCTGTGGAATGTGTTGGTGTGTGTGGGTTGGAAATGAGACCTTGTGCCTGACATTCAGACAGGCTATTCTCCTCTACCCACTATCCCACCATCCTATCCTGCTCCTCATCTGTCCGACAAATACACACTCTCTCAATATTTTGCCAGCACTTTTAATTCTCTTTGGTTGCATGTGGAGTGCCATTTCTCCTGCTCCCCCGTGATACGACCCGTCCCCCCTGTCAGTCTCAGTTTCCTTCTGAGGTCATGAGTGGTCTGTGGGGTAATAGCAGAGGCAGCCAGAATCAATGCTAACGAGTTTTAATCTGGGAGCACATCTTGGGAGGGAGCTTTGAGATCGTTAATTAAAATGAATGCGGTTCTCCTCTCTTGTAAACAAAAACTCATCTACAGTGCCTTGCGAAAGTATTCGGCCCCCTTGAACTTTTCGACCTTTTGCCACATTTCAGGCTTCAAACATAAAGATATGAAACTGTACACAATCATGAAGTGTTACGAAATTTATTGGATATTTCAAACTTTTTTAACAAATAAAAAACTGAAAAATTGTTCAGCCCCCTTAACTTTGTAGCGCCACCTTTTGCTGCGATTACAGCTGTAAGTCGCTTGGGGTATGTCTCTATCAGTGTTGCACATCGAGAGACTGAAATCTTTGCCCATTCCTCCTCGCAAAACAGCTCGAGCTTAGTGAGGTTTGATGGAGAGTGTTTGTGAAAAGCAGATTTCAGTTCTTTCCACAGATTCTTTATTGGATTCAGGTCTGGACTTTGACTTGGCCATTCTAACACCTGGATATGTTTATTTGTGAACCATTCCATTGTAGATTTTGCTTTATGTTTTGGATCATTGTCTTGTTGGAAGACAAATCTCCGTCCCAGTCTCAGGTCTATTGCAGACTCCATCAGGTTCATTCTTCCTGAATGGACCTGTATTTGGCTCCATCCATCTTCCCATCAATTTTAGCCATCTTCCCTGTCCCTGCTGAAGAGAAGCAGGCCCAAACCATGATGCTGCCACCACCATGTTTGACAGTGGGGATGGTGTGTTCAGGGTGATGAGCTGTGTTGCTATTACGCCAAACATAACGTTTTACATTGTTGCCAAAATGTTTGTTTGGCTTGTGGCAAACTTTAAACAACACTTTTTATGGATATCTTTCAGAAATGGCTTTCTTCTTGCCACTCTTCCATAAAGGCCAGATTTGTGCAGTATACGACTGATTGTTGTCCTATGGACAGACTCGCCCACCTCAGCTGTAGATCTCTGCAGTTCATCCAGAGTGATCATGGGCCTCTTGGCTGCATCTCTGATCA
>JACXGM010015631.1:0-13571 GCA_016801145.1 Umbra pygmaea | reverse complement strand
AAAGTCTCCAGCATAATATGTAGTATTATACGCAACAGACAAACGAAGCGACCGGCGTAATTTATAAGTTGGACCAATCAACGTGGACCTGGGAAAAGGGAAAATGGAAAGACCTTGCTCTGGAGTAGGAGCTAAAAAGGTTATAGGAACGGCAGTGCGAGGAACTAAATAATCCCGCAATTTCTTCTATCGGAACACGAGAAAAAAATGGTTATAGGAACGTTATGTTCTAGGAACTGCAAAAATCCCTGCGGTCGGAAAGCGGCTATTGTCACAACCATAGGCACTATGTTTACAGAGGGGTCAACAAGGCTTATAGTGAAAAGAATATCATCCCCACTGTGAAGCATGGTGGTGGCTTACTGATGTTTTAGGGGTGTGTGAGCTCTAAAGCACAGGGAACCTTGTGAAAATTGATAGCAGCATGTTATCGGACAACACTGGGAGACAATTTGCATTCTTCTACACAAAAGCTGCGCATTGGATGCTCTTGGACTTTCCAGCATGACAATAACCCTAAGCACATGGCCAAGTTGACCCTCGAGTGGCTACAGCAGAAAAAGGTGAAGGTTCTGGAGTGACCATCACAGTCTCCTGAACTTAATATCATTAAGCCACTTTGGGGGGGATCTCAAATGTGCGGTTCATGAGAGACAACCAAAGACTTTAAATGACCTGGAGGCATTTTGCCAAGACAAATGGGCAGCTATACCACCTGCAAGAAATCGGGGTGTCGTAGACAACTATCACAAATGACTGCACACTGTCATTGATGCTAAAGGCAATAGACCATATTGAGAACTGAGGGTATGCAGACTTTTGAAAAGGGGTAATTTCATTACTTTCTTTGGTGTCATGTTTTGTTTTATGATTGTGCCCTTCTGTTATGACCTACAGCTGAAGATGAATCCCATGAGAAAAAAATAAAATGTTTTGCCTGCTCACTCGTTTTCTTTAAAAATGGTACATTACCAATATGCAAACTTTTGAGCAACTGTTGTGTTGAATACAACGTGTGTACACAGTTACATTCAGCCAACAGTTAACACACTTTGTGCTAAATAGACTGCTCTAGCTATGAGATAGCAGGGGATAAGAGCAGAAAGGAAGTTTGATGCCTCTTAGATGAAACGATCAAAATGACACCAAAGACACTGATTATTCATTCAAAAGCAGTATCATTATGAATACCATGTTAACTTCATTTGTAGCCTAATAAAATTTGTCCCCTAAATTTTTTTACTGGCAACAACTTAGTTCAGACTAATGTTTACGAACACCTCACAACCATGTGCTAGGTAATTTGTATATTCATAAATTATTATTACTGTTTTGTGCTCTGGAATTCTAAAACCAATGTGACAATGAGTTTGTCAGAGTGAAGTTAGAAACGCATCCTTACAATATGGAAGAAGCCAATTTTTAGCCTTTCCAGTTAAATGGCAAAAATATATGTTTTTTTAATATACAAAGGGTAGACAGAATTAAGAAGTGTTTCAAAGTGGGATGGTTTCTTAAGCACATTTCTTTACCTAATATACACAATCCCAAAAGATTATTAAACAGCGACTGACAACTGCAATATTTATTACACAGATTAAAGGTCTCACGGCCTAGCTGGGAAAAACCAGACTGAAATCAACAATGAACAAAAGATAACAGATAAAAGATGGTTGGGACCAGTCAATCAATCTCACTTTGTTAACAGGAGACTGGTTGATAACCACACAAGCCAATAAATCCCATTTACCAACCATAGCATTGCACCACTAAACCAACAGGCTTCTTTTGTTCCACGACAAGCTAGCTGGCTAATCCACAGTTCAAATCTCTGGTCATTGTCATGGGAACTGAGAAATTTAGTAAATCTAAAGAGATCAGTATCCCAAAATGAACAATTTCTCTTAATAAAAGAAACTTGTGATGTTCGTTTAGCATAATATGCTTTTTTAATCCCACTCGGATCTACAGTGTTTCTGTAAACAACTTAATCGTTTTTACAAATGTGGCAAAATTCACAACTGATCATCTCCAAGGTTGTGTCCATTTTATAGACCATCTGAAGCCAATCTTGGATGTTACGACCGCCCTGTTAAACCATTCAAGTGTAGTCAATGAGACAAAATTGCAGAAAGGCAATCAGGACCTTTTGGGCAAATCCCACTTGGGTGAGTCCCCCTCTGTATTAGTCACTGAAGGCAGCATCAGTCCACCGGTTTTGGGTGCTGGCTCAGGATGTCTAGGATGAGGCCGATGTGAGTGGCCCCTTGTGTGCGTACTCCAGAGCTGTAGCGATGGTCCTCATATCCAACTCAATGCTTCGAGCCCAGTTCTCCACATCTCCAATTTCCTGTTCGAAGGACAAATATGTTAAGTTCAGGCTGCATTACAATGGAGCCAATACTAAAGATCTAATGAGAACCAAATGACTGTCGTGCGAGGCTGAGACCCTACAATAGGGCTTTTTAATTCTTAATCTATGAGGGCTGAAACCTCCTGGCGTTCTGTTCGACCTTATCATTAATTGCACCCACCTGGTGGACCAGGTCTATATAAATCCGAGATTAGATGTTTAAAATAAAAAGACCTAGTGGAACTATTATTGTAATGACCATATTCTACCACATGGGGGTGGTATTGTCAACTTTGAGTGAGCATCAGAAATGAGGGTTTACCTCATCTCAGGGTCATGAAAGACAGCCTCATCATGACTAAGCTTGCATGTAAATTCTTAAAACAAAAAAACAATATGGCTTGTTTACTTGAAATTTTGCAGGATAAAAACTATTTAAGTGTCCTCCACTGATGACAATGTTGTCAAAGACACTGATTGCCATCTGATATTTTTATTGAGAAAAAATTATATAGACTTTGTTTTGATCTCAAAAGGATTTATTCCCTCAGCTCAACTCCCTCAAATCCTGATTTCTATCTTTTTCTATCTTGCATTTTCTCTTTCACTACTTTCTGCACTTTGAAGACACAGACACACACAGACACACACACCTTTAAGGCCTGGTTGAATCCCTCCACCATACTGATCCACTGGGCAGTCTGTTTGGAGAACTGGGTGGCCTGTACCTGTAGTGTCTTGACCTCATGGTCTAGCTTCCTCTGGTTCACATATGCCTGGGCCACCCTGTAAGATCGATCACACACACACAAACACACGGGCCACCCTGTAAGATCGAACACACACACAACTGGAACACAAGTACGTTACAGCATGTAAAGCACAATAGCGCATTATAAGTCACAAGATACCTTGACCCCCCCCATTTAAGGCAGCAGACTGAATTAGTGGTGCAACACCAGCCATCCAGACCTTGAGCTCCTTTTCTGTGGTTGCAACACTAAATACATTTTGTAACGGGTAATTGTTAAGCAGTGTACATTGTATTGAGAAATGACATGCTATCATGGGATAACTTAGTGGCCGAGGCCAAATTACCCACCCTTATGCCCTATTTATGTATGGAATTACTAGAACTTAACACTTCAGAATAAGTGTGATAATGACAGTACGCACACACAGGTTACAGAACACATTATTACTCACGCATGCTTAATACATGCATGTCATAATAAAAGCAACAAACTACTGTGACCCTTGGGAAAACATGTGCAATGCCAGAATGTGCCAATGCCTTTCAGACGAACTGGCTAAAACCAGACGAGCTGCTGAATGACTTCAACCAAAACGACAGCAAATGGGGCAAGTAAAACAGAGCTAAACAGCAAGTTATCCAGACATACCCCACATTGAGGTGGTCGACCAGGGCTTCTGTTAGACAGGTGGCTGCGGCAATTGCTTCTCGTCTGCGTTTTTCTGTGCAGGGCAAAACACAGGAAAACAGCTGTCATTAAACGGGTTGATGCCGGGAAAACCTCCACCGCTGTGCAGTGATAACTCTCCACCACCAGGCTAGACCCTCAGATATGCGCACAACGTCAGCTAGCTGGACTCCCATAGGTAACTATGTGCTCTTTGTTTTTAGCATAAGGAGCTAGCTAGCTACACTTAACGGTTCCGCAACATAGAGACACTTTCCTCACCTTGAAGCTCTTTTCGCTCGTTCTGCTTGGTTTGATGCTCCTTCAGCAAACGAGAAAGCATGTTTTACTTTGTCAGATAACTAAATGTCTTAACTGAATCGGTTATCATATATACGGTCTATGGTCAGAACATGAGAGCTTTCAGCAATCACGACACACACGTGAACGCGCCCAATGCGGAAGAGACGTTCATCACGTGACAATTAATGCGCAATCTAATCAAGGGCCTTCACTGTTTGCCCCATAGTGTTTGCCCCATAGTGTCCCATAGTGTTTTCCCATAGTATTTGCCCCAAGAAAGTATACGTTTTTCTTATTTGACAAATCGACATATCCACTGTAACTGAGAACATCCCCGAATTACATTTGAATAAAACTACAATTTACCAGAAAAAAATAATCTTAATTAAACTGTACACTGTGAAAGTAATTGTGATTATTTTTTTCATGGTACACCACAATCAGTGAGCTAGTCACGTGGTCCTATTCATATTGGAGGAATGACCTCCACTTCTTCCATCACCATGAATCAATACAGTAATACTGCTGAGAGCAGCAGTAGCAGTAGAGAGGCGTGGCGCACAGAATCCGATCAGCAGGGGGAACTGACCCTGATCATGAGTCCTGCTATCTATAATAAAAAGGCTTTCTTACTGAACTGCCTGTGGATCAGACTGCTAACAAGTTCTTTTATCTGGATGAAACACAAACACACACCCAGGTCCTGCACACACAAATGCACACATCCAACACATACAAACACACGTACACACACAAACACACACACACACACACACATAATCAAACACACACACATCATCATGCACACACAACCCCCCCCCCCAAAGACACACATAATGCAAATGTAAACACACTCACAACATGCACACACACACAAACACAATAATATGTCTGATATGTCTGCAGTGTCTATCTTTTTCTTCCTCCACCATCCCTGAAATGGAAATTGTTCATAAATTCTGGGCTCTGTGCCCATGCTGCCATTATATATAATTTCTGAAACCCATTCTCTCTCCATTCTTTCTTTATACAGTAGTTGTTGTCACTGAGCATCTTTTCTGTGTTTTGGAGATGCTCAAACCTTATTTTTTTAAATGGTGGAGTTTCAAAATTCTGTCAAAATACCCAGGACCTTGTTTTTCACCTCAGACCCCAGTACAACTACCCCAAACTTAGGATATCAATCAAATTTCCTATTTTATTTTATAAAGCCCTTTTAACAACAGCAGTCATCACAAAGTGCTTTGACAGACACCCGTCCTAAAACCCCTAAAGAGCAAGCAACACAAGTGATGCACTGTGGTTAGGAACAACTTCCTAGTAGGTGGGACCTAGGAAGAAACATAGAGAGGGGCCAGACTCAGGGAGGTGGCAAGATATCTTCTGGCTGTAACGGGTGGGGAATCTGAGGGTACACCTCCCATTGTATTAAGGCCACATTGTTTACCAGTGTTCAATTAGTGTCCATAAATGGAAATACGAATGATTGGGCTATGACCACAGTCTTTTTGTATCAACACAGTTCATTTTTCTAAAAGATAAAAGGCATACATAATGCATTATAGGTAGTGTCTATTTCTAAGCATTTAATCAAAATCCAAATAGTTAATTTTAATAATTTTTGAATAATGTAGCCAATATGTTTAATGCAAAATTTGAATTATTTATGGTATTTAAAGGTATTGACATGCATCTCTTATATGTGTTTGATTTATAAAATAAACAATAGCCCAATGGCCTGATGCTAGGACTGGTTATCTTGTTTTCTGTCATAACAGATAAAGATTTAATGCAAACAATGTAGTCACACATTCAGTGTTTTTACTATAGGTACATAAATCTGATACTTGTTGCACAAACATTAATCTGCCCATACTCAATGTAGGCATTAATGATCCTGGAGCTCCCCCTACTGGCGCAAACAGGATCCAGCGTTCAGGGTCTCCGGCCTACTGAAACCATTGTTCCTCTTCCCACACCTTCTCACCATTACACACAAGGATTCTCTTGAACAAACAAAAAGGATGTTGTCTGAAAAGATTTGGTGTGATTGGTATTTATAAATCCGGAAGTGAGTCACTGCCTTTTTAGAGCACAGGCCCAAATCTATTGAATGTAATCATATGTTTTGATTTGGGACAGTTTTTCTTCCTCCAGAGACTACACTCCCTCCATGCACTGTTTCTCAGTTCTTTCCAAAATAGTTGGGAGTGATCTGGGAGTGGTTTTCCTTTCCACTGTATGTTCCAGGAAAAACCTAGTCGAGCTTCATCTTCTCACAAGGAAAGTTTCATTTAACTATGAAATAAGACAAAATAAATAAAATGTAACTTCAAGATAGTGACTATAGAAATATGTTAACACTTTGTTTTGTTTGCATACATGTTTTTATTTAATTGACATAGAGTAGGACAGAGTGGGGTATGATGAGCCATTTTTACAATGCAGTATTCTTTCTGGAAAATGTCTACCGTAAAAACGATAGACCTTAATATTTGTAAAAATAAATTCATCCATTTATGTAGATTTGTCAATGATTCCCAAAAGTGCTTATTTAGTAATTTGATAAAAAATTTTGCAATATTGAAATGATAGAGTTTTAGTTCAAACATTACTCATCAATAGGCTTGCCACTGGCTCAACTCGCCCTGGGCCAAAATGTAATGGCAAAAATGACCTCAAAGCACCCATTTGGATTCTATTCACCAACATACTCCTAACTACATGTATGCACTACCATGTTAGCTTTAATAACTAATATTGTAGTTTAGATTAAAGCATAATAAAATCTACAATACAATAAATTCATTGTTTTTTGGGCCTTACTTTCTTACCACTTTTTCCACATAGTCTTCTCTTTCGCCGAGGCCATGAAATGGTATCCTCACCTTCCAAATTTAGTAACATGATCAATTTTGTTTATGGTTTCCTAGAAACAAGGGGTGACTCAACTAACCCTTTGGCTCCATTTTTCCCATTCTCCCCTACTGTGCAAGAGTCTTAGACACATTAAGTTTTGTAACACAAATCTAGTCATGAATTAATATTATTTTTGGCGTTTTCATCACTAAAGTAAAAAATCACTTATTTGTATTTTAACATAATCATTATTAAATTGGCCAGTGCCTGTCAAGCCAGCCAAAGTCTGTAGAAAAACTGTTTTTTCTGAGATGCTTGGAACAATCTTCTAGACAATTTCATAAGAAAACTGCACAACATTGTACGAGAAATTATGCAGTTTTATACAAAGGGAAGAGTCACAGTAAATATTGAGTTTCTTTTAAGTTTTCACTGTTTAATGCTGTTTATAGTATTTGCTTTATGTTCAAGAACTTTTCATTTAATTATTTTTGAAAGCATCTTCTTTTTTCTTACATGTGCCTAAGACCTTTGCATACTTCTGTCGTTTTAATAGGTGTATTATAGGAATATTATATTATTATTTTAGGGTATGGTGTTAGATTCCTAACCACAGGGAACTGTTCTGACAGAATTAAAAATGTTTTCAGCTGATCATCTCTGGGATTCGATCCATTACCTCCACCCTCAACATGTGCGCCAGTACACACACACAAGCAAGCACATTTAACCATATCCCAAACCTTAGCCTTAATCCCGTAGGTGTCAGAAGGTAAAGTACTTTTTATGGGTGCAGCTGAGTTCACAAGTTTTGGGAAGTTCTTGATTGAGACCAAAATGAACAGTAGGGAGAGTTCATAACTAATCAGTGATCTATGAAATGAATACCAAGAGTAAAACAATGATTAATTGTGGTGAATAGGTAGTAATGAACTCCCATTACCTGGTCATTTACATTTTAAAATGGGTGAACCCAGCCGGATACTTTTACTTGTACTTTTGACACCTCTGCCTAATCCTAACCTTAACCTTTAACCTCACACTAACCCTAACCTTACCCTCAATAACATAACATTTATGCCTAAACCTAACCTTCCTCTAATGCCTAAACTTAACCCTAAACCTAACCTGGAATGCCTGAACCTGAAAGTACCCTAAATTGAAGCCCTAAACCTAATTGTAGCCTTGGCCCAAAACATAACCCCTAAATCAGAAATTGACTTTGTCCCTAATATGGGCATTTTTGTCAAGTATTTCTATCCTTTTGAAGACTTGTGAAGACTTCGTTTCCACACACACACACACACACACACACACACACACACACACACACACACACACACACACACACACACACACACACACACACACACACACACACACACACACACACACACACACACACACACACACACACTCTCTCTCTCTGCTTCACTGCTTGTTTATTCCACTATGTGGGAGTTCTCCTGCGATGCCAAGCAGGTGACATCTGAATGATGATGTCAGGGCAGAGAGCTGAGCGACAGGTTTCATCTTGGACTGAACCATCACATAGTGAATAGTGAGTCACCAGTGAGTAGGATATTGATCATCTAACGGTCCTCCCCTATTGACTGATCGAGGTGTGGTAAGGCAAGGCTCACCTGCCGTTCCATGTTATCACTGCACTTTGAGGTGATATAATTTATGTTCAGCAGAGGATATTATAAACTTTTATTGAACAAAAATCCTTGAGTTCCACTCTGGTGAAGCTTAAAAATGACAACAAAAACTAAACAAAACAAATTGTATAAAAGGTGTGAGAATCTGTAACAAGCAGGTCACTAACTAGCCTCACAGGGAGTATCTCTATCCTCAGACAGCTGTAGATCACCTCCCAAATGGCACCTTATGCCCTTTGAGGTGCACTACATTGAAAGAGGTTTAAAAGTGTTGCATTCTGCTGAGAGTAGGCTGCCATTTGGGACGAAGACAGTGAGAGGACAGGAATCAGCTGCTCCAGGACACAGCGGGTTGCCAGGGCCAACAATGTTCCCACAATGATGTGTGCGATGACTGACAGGAAACTTTACATAAGTGTGACAATGCATGGGTTTGTTATTCAAACTGCTAGACTTTATCCATGTCTACTGGACGTCAACAGTGTTGTCATTGTCCTCACAGCAAATGTCTAAAGTGTCTTACAACATGACAAAGACGTTTCATGGCATGGGGGTTAATTGTTTTAGTGGTCAACAGTACTTTAGATTTTTTTAAATAAAGAAAAGCATTGAGAGCCTATATAGTAACAGTGCTCAACTGAGATAGTTGTGCTTTGATGTACTCTACCCACTCATTTTGAAAAAAGAACCCAATTCTCACAATTATGTCTTGCTAAATCTGGTCACATTTTCCTGCCATGGCACATATATGTCAGTCTCTGTTAGATCCCCTCTCAGGTTTGTCCGTACATTTCCTGGGTCACTGTGCACATTACTGTGAACCATTGTCCAGGCTGGATATTCAAGAACAAGGCAAGTTATGAGACACCAGCCAAGATTCCATGCCCAGCTCTCGGAAAGAAAACCCATCAGCTAACAGCTATCTTACAGTAGATTTAAATATTTAAAATTACATTTTGTATTACTGGAAGTGCTTCCACACTAGATGTTGTGTTCTCTGTGAAGAAAACAATAGTAAAGATAAAAGCCGCCCTTAAACGGACAAGATTATAGATCACCAGGTTTCTCTTGCCACAGCTGCCTTCTATATTTTCGAAAGTTTCTCTTACCATCTAACATATCCAAGCAGCTGTTCATGTCACCAACGATGCATTTTGGAATGTGTAAGTTTAACAGACACAAACATCCACTTTCTTTTCAGTCTTTCCAATTCAATTGTGTCCAAGCGTCTTGACAACCTAGCCTGGTATTTTGGCAGAAATCCCCTGAGTGTTGCTGTCAGCTGAGGCAGGGGCGAGCAAGAGTGGGAGAGAAAGGGAGAGAGTGTCGGGGGGAGGAGCAAGCAGGCGGGCTATTCAAGGCACTTGTCCTCTGTCTTTCTCCATCACAGAGAAATAAGGGAGGGGGAGGCTCACACTGCCACACACAAACTAGAACACCCTCACGCAGCCACATTTTCTCAGGCTGGTCCGCAGACTGACAGCAGCAAACGGAGGACAGGAGAAGAAAGAGAGGAGGGAAAGAAAAAAATATTTATCTACTGAGTCGAGAGAAGCTTGGAACAGCCGTCACCCTTTCTCTGCGCTCACCCTATAATTCATGCACAGGGGCCCATAAAGGAACACACTTAAGTCCTCAGTCATCTGGAGCCAAACAGGGATTTCCTTTGCTGCAGAGACCGGCACCCTCACTAGGGACTATGGAACCGCATGTAAGACACAGAGGCTGCGTCTTCCTAACACAGCGCTGGGGTCTTCCTGCCCTATATCTCCTCTATTTCATGACGGTCGCAGGGTTCAACCTGGACACCAGCAGGCCTCTGACCAAGGAGGGCGAGAACGGCAGCTTTTTCGGATTCTCTCTAGCGCTTCACCAGCAACTCACCCCAGAACCACAGAGCTGGTAAGTCAGTGGCCAGCTGGTTGGCTGCATGGCACTCTTCTACATCATCAGTTTGTTTTTCATGGGTAGGCTGACCCATCAATCATGCAGATAGGTCTGCATTTTTTATATTTGATCAACTTAAAAAACACCTTACATCTGCGAAGACAATTTCAAGTATCTCCATGCCTCTTGGTGTGTTTGCCACTCTGGAGCAATAACCATACTGAGTGGTTTGTCAGCATTTAATATTGCCATGACCATAACTCATTCAGGCAGGCAGACATTACTGTCCTTGACATATGAGGGTTCTCTAAATGGTGTTATGATCTGGACATGAACTCAACGGAGAATGGCCACAGATACAGGCTTACTGGAAATGCAGTGTTTCAACAGTCTCTTTAACTTATCAACTGTGCAACTTCAAATAATAGCTGGTATGAAATTATCCAGATATTCTTCTTTGGGCACTTAGAGAAAACACACATTTGTACATTGTCTGCCTGACAGTAATAGGACACACTGAAGTTTGGAATCCCTCTGACAGGGAAACCTTGTGGGCGCCAGTGCTGCAGGTTTGGGTGCAAATTTCATTGTCTAACATTTGGGGTCAAAGACATAGCCTGGTTCAGTATTTGGGCATTCAGAAGCGGGCAACTAAGAAGTATTTGATTGTCTAACCTGAGCTTGAAGGTTTGATGGAGTTTGTTTGGGCACCTTTTAAGGATGTTAAAGAAGGTACAGGTGCAAGTTCAACAAAGTATTTGACAGTCTCTTTAATTCCATGTTAGGGTACAGTTGAGTCATACAGTCTAACTGTACGTACACACCGCCACAGACTTGAGCTTCCACAGAAGCTCTGGACGCCCTGTGAAGGACGCTTGTCAAAAAAGTATAGGGAAGCTTTCGACGCTTTGGGCGCTTTGGCCGCTCTGACGTGGTATGATCAGACTGTAAAAATAGGGCAGGACTAGCATACATAGCCTTAAATATATCGTGAGCAAATGAATTGCATTCCCGCTTAAATCGAGGGAACATATTTCCAATAAGAGTTGAACTCATCCTCATATGTGTGTCACTGAATCATTATGGATCATCGGGAAATTGTTGTGTTTGGTGCTGCTTTATTGTATTTTTGTGGAGAAGACGTCGACGTCGGACTCGGAAAGTTGGGTTCATGACACAATATAGGACCGTCATCAAAGGACATCTATATTTCGATTGGTTGCTGGTCGTTAGCCGCTGAACCGCGTCATAGCTCATTACCATAAAGTTGAACAAACTTCAACTTTTCTGCTTAACGCTCTGGTCGCTCAACACGCCCAAAACGCCCAAAACGCGACGCCGACTGATTTGCCGGTCCTTGCAGCTGAGAGAAGCTGGCTTCCATTGAAAATGAATGAATTCCGGTAACTTTGGAAGCTCTAGTCTGTGGCGGTGTGTACGTACAGTAAGGGGTTATGTTAGATTGGCCAGAAAGTATCTGACCCTGTAGCTGACTAAATGGTATATGTAGATCTAAATTGATCCATTATCACAAAGGATCTTTCCAGGTTGGTCAGGTTTTTATCATTATCAATGTAGGGTTGCTAAACTACACAATCTACACTTCAGTTTTTAAGTAACTTGAGCTGTATAATCAGCTGGTGTGGAGGCAGAGTCTGGTATCAGTAGATTGGTTAGCATCCTTCCACAACATCAGAGATAAGGTGTTACAATCCCCCTGAGTGGTATTTAAAACCAAAAGTGGAACTATGTTTAGAACATTTGTTAATTAAGCTCCAGTTGATAATCTTGAACAGATTTGTAGAACGCTTGTTTTCATAGTGTACCAAGATGGCCCATTAGCACAGTTTTTTATAGATAAGTTTGAAATATGTAGTGAGACTAGGAGAACAGATCATTTAGGAAGGGGTGGGCAAGGTGTGAACCCTGTCTCCAGGAGTAGAAGACTTCATGAATATATCTAATATTGACCTTGTCAGCTAACTACAGTGCATACCTAGGGAGCAGCAATGCTATTTTAGCCATTTTACCATTAAAAATCCTACACTCCTACATTTCCACCTCTGGTCTCTTGTTGCCACACCACTATGGGAGGGCAGCTTCAGTTCAGATGAGTAAGAGCTCTTGACCATCCTGGCTGATAGAGGAACTAGCTTATCCTTGAAAGTAGAACATCAGATCTCTTGTTCTTTCACAGAATACCTCTAATATAACTCCATACAATAGAGACCCGATTAACATCAACCAGGAGGTCTTTGATGTGCCTTGAGAAGTGTTCTGGGCCCCATTCATCAACACTGTCCAAATATTCAGGTTCAGAATAATATTTTTCAAGAAATAAATAGAAAGAAGACTTTTGCAAACTGCTAGCTTAAGGTTGGATAGACTATGGATAAATGTCCTTGAAATAAATCATTAACAGTAAAATGTAAAATGTACTACACCAATGTAGTTTAAGTGTTATATTAATGAGGACACAGAACAGCTTTAAATAAACTGCAATACTTCCTGTTCATATTCGACCAATCACAAATCAGCAAGGGGTTGGTAAGTACATGCGCAGTACCTATGTCCATTCCAAACAGTAAAATAAAAAAATAACATCAGCTCCCATAAAGTAATTAATAATTTAATCCATGGTGATTTATCATCATTGCAATGAGTACTTTATTAATGGTTGTGAGTGGACTTTGTGTGTGTGCTACAGAATGTGTGTGTTTGTATGTGTATACAGAGGGCACACATTTAAGGGTCTATATGATTTAGAGTGTGTGGGATGCGGTGCCAAACTGCCAGGCAGGCGTGGATGATACTGAATGTACAGCTGATTCAGCAGGTGAAGGAGAGGAGTAAGCCTGAACTGGTTTATATATTGGTTTTCCTAATGCATTCCAGGACAGAAATGTAGGCAGTAGTGTCGGTGACAGGAGAATGGTTTTAGAGGGAGGAACGTGTGTGTTTGTGTGTGTGTGTGTGTGTGTGTGTGTGTGTGTGTGTGTGTGTGTGTGTGTGTGTGTGTGTGTGTGTGTGTGTGTGTGTGTGTGTGTGTGTGTGTGTGTGTGTGTGTGTGTGTGTGTGTGTGTGTGT
>JACXGM010015630.1:0-21132 GCA_016801145.1 Umbra pygmaea | reverse complement strand
GTTTGAAGCTGTTATGGATCGTTGAATAACAGTGGTCTAGGGTCTGATCGCCCCGAGTGTGAAAAGAAATATGCTGATAGAATTTAGGCAGTATTTTTTTCATGTTTGTCCTGTTAAAGTCTCCAACAACAATAAAAACAGACTCGGGATGAGCGTCCTCCAGGCCACTTATTATTCCGTATAGTCTCTCAAGCGCGCATAGATACATAAAAGTACATATGCTGCTTTTAATAGTAAAAGTATCTGTATCGGTATCAATATCGGCGATACTGGCTTTGTATGACTAGGTATCGGATCAAACTCAAATTTAGCAGTATCGCTCACCTCTAATTCACGTTGTGTGACAAACTGCTCATTTGTTGAGAAACCCTTTGATATTCTTGTAGTTACATAGATAAAATTACTTGTAAACTAACTTCGAATACACGGCGCGAGCGCCTGGTGACTTATGCCCTGGTCAGACTAACTGCGGCAGTGCAGTTTGGTAAGGATACACACTTATTATAGCTTGGAAAAGGGGAATGGTTTATTGGAAAGCAGAGAGAATACATGCTGAAATTAGTGTTGTAAAAGTTTAAGCATCTGTGATGCATTGCAGCAATTGGTCTGACCCTGGTGTCAATCAGCCCAGTCAATATCGACGCTAGCTAGGGTCAATAACATGACTAGCTAAGCCACCAAACATCAGCTAACCTGCTGAAATATATATATATTCTAATTACATTAATTATTACAGAACAAATAAATACATAGTCACATTATATAATGATGTACTGGCCCGCGAACCAGTCCTCAAAATAGTAGACTTTATACAACAATTTTCATGTCCAGAAGACGGAAAACACAACTGCTTATCTGCTGCGTTCCAGGCAACCCCGTAACTCGTGTTTTCACAAACTTCTACCTGTGAAAGTGCCCTGGAACGGCAGTCAAACCCGTAACTTACTACTTGTGAACTCATACCAGATCGTCGTACTCCCAGTTACAATTTTGGATGTCACACACAAACAACAATAGCGACCCCTGTTGATGCTGTACAGGTGGTTAACGGTGTAAAATAGAAATAAATAGACATAAATAGGCAACGTAAAGTAATTCTGCACATTGTAATCAAAACAATACACATACGATTCTGTACTACTACAGGTTATGTTTATTAAATGAAGCCCAAAATAGGTTGCTGACTAGAAATTGCTAGTATCAGCTAGCGCTAGCTAACATCAACATTAGGTAGCCACTAGCTAACGTTAACGTTAGGCATAGGTTGGCCATTGTTGTTATTTTGACTTTTGCCTGGAATGCTACCAAGTTTTAAGTCGTGACTTGACATCGCAACCTACGGGCTAAAAATTGTGTCTGGAACGCAACATTAACTTTGTATCAAAACGATAGTAGGGTCATTACCTATTACCTTTCTCATTGTAAGCATGATTTTCGTGGAAAAGAATTCAGACGGCTATTTAAATAAACACTTTTCTTTTCAACAAAAGCATGGTTATAATCTTATGCTTGTCTACTTACAACCTAGATGTGTTAATATGTTCGTTGATATTTTCAAAGTAGTTAAATAGTGTTTTTCCGAGTTGCACCAAACAGCACATCCAGAAGTTTTTCTTCTACTTTTTTTGGTGTAAAATTAAGAGTTCCTATACAATGGGCTCATGATAATCGAATGTGCACAGTTTTAGTGTGAACTGATAATTAACCATTTTTTTAATAAACTGTCTGTAATCTTACAAAGTTCTCAAATTCTAATTTGCAAGAAAACATATCCCAGAAAACAATCAACTCTGTGTTTTATTAATCCCTAGGGTCATTTTGCTTCGGAATTGTCCTTTAAAGCCCCTTTCTATCACTCCAAATGTCAAGTTTATTCTTTTAACCCCAGGAAACTCTTTGTTGACCTCACACCTCAGTGATTTACCTCTATCTTCCATCTCTGCAGATTACTCTGTAAACCACATTGAAACAAAGCTAGATCTGCACATCATTTACCTACCCTTTTTTTAACACTTTCCCCTCACAAATCAAACTTGTGTATGAAGTAACCAAGTTTGTCCTACTCTCTCTGAATTAAATTCTATAACTAGAGATATCTGGGTATTTGACAACATACCCTCTTCCTTTCTCGAAATCATGCACCCTTCTCTTATTTCTTCACTTCCCTCATCAAGTCATCCTTGACCACTGGTTGCCTCCCCTCTTATTTGAAGTTGGCCAAAGTCACACCCACATGCTCCATTCTAGATCTTCTCCTCTCTCTGTACATTGAGTCACTTCGTTTTGTCATTTCCTCATATGGTCTGTACTATCATTTCGATTAGACACTAAACTGTTTTTCTGGGTGTCTCGCCAAGATGTCTGTTTCGATGTCAGCCCACTACTTTCAACTCAAACTTGAAAAGATGGAGCAGCTCTTTTTTTGTGGGAAGACATGTCAGCTCCAAGACCTCTGTATCATGGATGACTCCTATGTATCCCACATCTAAGGTGCATATGTACTCAATAAAATATGTAGAGTGCATCCTTTAAAAAAACATAATATGCCTATTGAGAAGCAAAGGCAAATGCTACTCCCTGACATTACATCCCTGCCCATGTTATTTGTTCTGCCATGTCTGGTGTGTTGGTCATGTCACCCTTACAGGATTGCAGCTTCTGCTATACTTTAATGATAACTAGAATTTTAAGCAGGGTGTACTTACTACCTGTCACAAGTGTGATGTTGAGTTGAAGGAGGGAGACCAAACAGGAATGGTGATTTGCAGATTTATTCCATTTACAACATGATTCCAGACTCTTCTTCAAATTAGACAGTATACATATGGATCATGCACAATTAAATCATATATATATATATATATATATACATTCATACTCACTACTCACGCTCTAACGCAGCGTAGATGCAGATAGTATATGACATAGCTTGTACACTTACAAATACATACATATCATGATCTACTTACAACACCAGTAACATGGCGAGGGCACGAGGTAAAAAGAGAGTCCATAAGATCAAAATGTATGGAGAACTCATGTATCCAACATATTTTGCAAAACACAAAACAGAATAACAATGCCTGACACCTCCCTCTTGTTTGACCAGCATATTTATGGATATAACTACCTAACTAATTGAACACACCTGAACCTGTACCAGCCTAACCTACCTAAAGCCTATCCTAGATATGGTCAAACTAAAGAGAGATGCCACAGTGACTTAAAGAGGCGTATGTAAAAGAAACACAACAATGCAATTAACTAAATAGAAAATACACATGATACATACATTAAGGAATATAAAAATGAGTCCATTCTCAATTCAAATGTCTACACCAGCCCACAACTACTACTGGGTTGTCTCCCTTAGATTTCTTTGAATGATGTAACTGTTAGATGCTCTAAATAAATACATTAGCTAAATTACTACAATGTAAGTGCAAAAAAATGTAATACAGCTTTTAGAATCTGCATAGTCTGCACAATTTGTTGATGGCATAGTAGAACACCTAAGACATGTGCAGTGCATAATGACAGACAGTGAAGAGAGAAATGAAGGACAGCCAATCTACTATTTATGTCAGTCTGCACTCTATGGGGCCAGGCTCCCTCTTTCAGTAATGCACTGTAAAAGTGATTGATTGGTATGATATTGAGAGATTGTCCATCTGAACTGTCTTCACTCTGCAACGTGATGAAATTACTGTGCACTGATCTTTGAAAGCATAATCGTAGATGAGGTCAGTGCTATCCATCTATTGTAATAAGGAAACTTGCCATTTTCTAAAGTGCAGATCATAAAAGCGGCTAGTACACACGCACAGGTCCAGAATTCACCACCCATGCGCTAATATCTTGAGAGGCTGTGCTTAATGTTCTGTAACATATTATAAGTTGATGTATCCTGACCTGAGTTCAGGTGCATTTTATGGGTCCATCTAAAAATGCCATTTTTGACACAACCTAGTTGCCCCTGGCACTGTTAGATCAAATGGCTTAAATCAATTTCCATTATGAACAAGTTAATCCAAAACTCCTACCTGGTGATAGAACCCAAAGGACCTAATCTGACTATCAGTTATTGGGCCCCTTCTCCCAAGTGTAGGACTCTGTAGCTTGAAGGATTATTAGTGTTATTTAATGAAGGTATGTGGATTTAGTAGTCCTGCTGTAGTTAAAATAAGAAAGAAAAGCAGTGAACCGCTGACAGGTTCATAGGCGTCCAAGGCTCATTGATGCACGTGGAGAGCAAATGATTGCCTGTGTGGTCGCATCCAACAGACGGGCTACTGTGAATTGTTGAAAAAGGGAATGCTGGTTCCGCTAGAAAGGTGAAAGAAAACAGTGCATCACTGTTTGTTGTGTATGGGGCTGCTGTTTTGGCAGCAAAAGAGCGACCTACACAATATTAGTCAGGTGGTCATAATGATATGGCTAATCAGTGTATATAATAAATACCGGGTTTTAAAGTGCCAAGAATGGTTCTTTGGAAAGTAATATTGGTGTGGCAAGAGCCTTCAACTCATAGGGCAAATGAAGATAACTTTGGATAAGTGTGGGTGATAAATTAACATAAAAATAAACTAGTTTGTTTAGGCTATTGGGCGCAAGTCACCATAAAATTCTCCAAATGTCCTCAATGTAAAACCTCTAGTCAAATCAATCTTTTTCTACACAATATTCATAAGCAGCAACATGATTTACATGAACACAAAAATCAGATCTGGTTCAGTGATGTGATCAATTGTCTTAAACACTATGCACCAGGGTTTGAATCTCAGTAAGAGGTTGCATTAGCTTTCATAGTAAAAGAATTTCAAAATTTAGACCCAGATTTTTTTTTCTAACATTCTAACTTAAAAAACGTAAGTGGGTTCATTAGGTACTCAAAAATATACATACTCAATGCCAGGCCCGGGGTGGGTAATCGGGAGAACCGGGAGAATTCCCGGTGGGCCGCTAGTTGTTGGGCCGGTAAGGTGGTTTGTGAAAAACTATTTTATAATCGCTATACTTGTTGCAATTCGGACTGGGCCACCTGCCTTGAGATGTGAGAAGGTGCAGCCCACTCTTCGAGCGCACCTCTCATTCTCACGTCACACAAAAACACAAGAGCTGCTACGCTCCCACGGTCCACATCAAACAAGCCTTCAAAATAGAATTGGTCACCAGACTAGGAATGTCATTTAGTTAATTATCATTTACCCACTTAATATTTCATAATTTTAATGAAGTTTATCTAAATTATAATCGCACCAAACACTTTGCCAAAGAGTGGAATCACGAACATTTACTCCCTGTGCGTGACTAATTTACCGATAGTCTGTTCTCCTGAGTGCGCGTGATGGCAGAGAGACACAGCAGACACGTTGACAGAAAAAATAACTTTATAATGTCTATTAGCTACTACAGTATATTAGCTAACTCCTGCGCCTGTTTTAGAAAAACTCTTCCTAAAGAATGCAAATTGTTGGAAAATTAGTTTTCAAAACAGTAAAGAAAATAGTTGCTCATATTTTAGTCAGGTGTCTATCTTCTATCTAGCTCTACAGTCAGTCAGTAGTTACCCAGCATGCAAGAGCTCTGGTTATGTGTTGTAGGCTACTGCAAAGTTACTGTATCACATGTAACTAGCTAACTGTGTAGCTCAAATGTATAGCCTAACTGTCAAAGTAGCTCATTTAACTTATTTAATAAGAGAATGAACAATGTGCAGTGAAAGACAACACACGATAAGCCATCATTCATAACCATATTTTTATCATTTTAGACTTTGCTTTAGAGGATAATGAGACTAACAGGGATACAACACTGTCATGTTGAGGCAGGCTGCAATACTGGAACACCAAGATAGGGGTTAGTGCATATTATTCATGCATATCTGACATTTCTGAGAGGGCTGAGCCAGGCAGAAGCTATTGATAGTGGATGAAGTAAACCTAGGCTATGACATATAGCCTACTGGAATAAAAGTAAAATCTCCAAATCTGTACTTTGGTAAAATTCCTGTATTAACATTTCAGGTGTTAGTCTTTCAATATCATTACCATCTATACAAAAAGAGACATCTTACTTTAGTAATCATTTTGTACTGTAATGTAAACTCGGCCCAAATCAGCGATCTGTCTCACAGACGAAGAAGAGTGGCTGATGGAGGAAGAGGAGTGTGTATGTATGGTGGAAGAAGAGTTAGAGAAAGATCAAGAGTTTTAGTCTCAGACGAGATGAGGGCTAGTATACTTGATCAGAAGAAGTGAGTTGTATTGCCCAAGATGACATAAGATGTAATGTGAATGGTAACCCTGTCTTCTGCATTTGAATTCTAAACAGTGGACAGGGGTCATTATTGTTTTGTAAAGAAATATATTTTTAAAAATCTGTTCTTAGTTTTGCTTACTTTATTTTTTTATGATTGACAGTGTGCTTGTTGGGTGACAATTGTTGCTAGAGTTATGGAAGAATGAGTTGATTTGAGATTTATTAATTATTTTGGTAGTTTTAGTGCATATTTTATGTGAAATTAACTGCTGTGCAACACTGAAAGTTGGTTAGTGGAACTGTGTGTAGAGTTTTGAAAAAGAAACCTGGGAAATGGGTCCTAGCGATTGCAAAAACATTTATTTATTTATTTGTCATTATATCTTTATAAATAAAAAAAAAATGAAGAAAAAAAATAAAACTTATGGGTAATAAATTCTCAACAATATTATAGTAATTATATATGCAGCATTGTGTGATGCAAAGCATCCTGTGGCCTTATTTCCAGTGGCTCCCAAACGTGTTTGATTACTGCACCATCATGGGTCCTAGTATCCATGTTTGGGAACCACTATCCAGGCAGAAGTCGTTTGCTCAACTATTTTCTTCACTTTTCTGCAACTAAAAAACTGTAGACAAAGTTGCACACCCGAAGCAAAAATATGGAAAATAAAAGTGATGGTTGGTGGTGATTTTGGGTGAGTGGGCTAAACGCATTATACATGCATCCAAAGTTTACGTTGCATCAACACATCCATTTCCATTTAAGTAATTTAGCTGACACTCTTGCGCAGAGCAAATTACAGTAAGTACAGGGACATTCCCCTAAGCAACTTAGAGTAAAGTGCCTTGCCCAAGGACACAATGACATTTGTGAACGGCAAACGTTCAACCACCAGTCTGACTTCATAACCACTGAGCCATCTGCGCCACATCCGAGATATGAAGCTACAACAACACTATAAACCTTGTTATAGTAAGTGCTCTACAACAACACTATAGAGAAGTACACACAAAAATTGCCTCATGGCAAAAAAACTAAGTATCTGTCATTCTCATAGTCACACACACACACACACACACACACACACACACACACACACACACACACACACACACACACACACACACACACACACACACACACGCGTCATTTGACAATAATTCTATGTACACATTAGCACATGCCATATGTAAGAATGATGGAATGATAGGCTACATGATAGTACAGAATGCTCTATCATAGCGTACAATGACAGAGAAGGGCCACCTAGGGATGCATTACAAAACGTGTTTAAAGTTTAACGACTGCCAATAGATACTGCAACTGTTTTTATCATAACCATTTTGCAACACATTGTATCAAACATCATGTCCCAAATATAACAATTTTGTTCAGTAAACACAGCAAAAAGTATGGTCATTATAGAAGAGAGACAGATAATATATAAAGGAAAGTGAAATGTGTGATGGTCTTTAAGAGGTCAATATGCCTGGGCCTACCTTATTTGAAGAGAAGCTCCCATTGAAATCCTTTCTGGGATGCAAACAGGTGAATCACCAAGGCATTGAAGTCTGGTGATTTTTAGATGAACCCCGACTCAATAGACAGCACAAAACCACACCTGTGCCACTCTTGTCAGCTAAGAACAGGAAACTGAGGCTACATTTTGCATAGGCCAACCAAATTTGGACAATAGAAAATTGGAACGACCCATCCTGCCTAGCCACGGTTCAGGCTGGTGCTGTAATGGTATAGGGGGTATTTTCTTGGCATACATTGGGCACATTAGTACCAATTGAGCATTGTTTAAATGCCACAGCCTACCTGAGTATTGTTGCTGACCATCCCTTTATGACCACAGTGTACCCATATTCGAATGGCTAATTTCATCAGGATAACACACCATGACGCAAATCTCAAACTAGTTTCTTGCACAGGACAATAAGTTCACTGTACTCAAGTGGTCTCCACAGTCACAATATTGCAATCCAATTGAGCACCTTTGGGATGTGGTCGAACGGAAGATTAGCATCATGGATGTGTAGCCAACAAATCTGCAGCAACTGTGTGATGAAATAAGATCAATATGGACAAAAATCTCTGAGGAATGTTTCCAGCAACTTGTTGAATCTATGCCATGAAGAGCTAAGGCAGTTCTGAAGGCAATAGTGGGTCTAACCAGATATTAGCAAGGTGTACCTAATGATTGTAAATTGACAAACCATAAATACTACTACATTCAGTTCAAAGCTTGGCTATACCAGCATGGCATTCTTCCCAGGTTCCTGTGGCCACTCCTCGTCTATGAAGTGCCAATCTCGACCATAGAAATCTTAGAGCGGAAGGTCAGTAGCCACCTTAGAAAATGGCTGGGGCTTCCAAAAAGTCTAAGTAGTATCGCACTCTATGGGCACCGCAACAAACTGCAACTGCCACTCAAGTCCTTGGAAGAGGAGTTGAAGGTAACGAGAGCCAGGGAAGTGTTGCAATATAGAGACTCAAGCGATCCAAAGGTGACAAAGGCTGGGATTGAAGTGAGGACTGGTCGGAAGTGGAAGGCTGAGGGGGCTGTTCAACAAGCAGAGGCAAGATTACATCACAACAGGCTGGTGGGAGTGATTACACGAGGGAGGGCTGGACTGGGTTACTTTTCAACTCCCCACATTGACACCACCAAAGGGAAGGAAAGGCGTTGCCTAGTCCAGGAGGAAGTGAGAGCAGTGGTCGAGGAGAACAGTGGGAATGAGGCAACAGGGTGCCTGGATACGATGGGAGAACGCGGTCGAGAGGAAGGTGACATGGGCGGAGCTGTGGAAGGCAGAACCACAGCGAATCAAGTTTCTCATCCAGGCGGTGTATGATGTGCTTCCCAGCCCATCAAACCTTCAGATATGGGGCAAAGTGGAGTCACCAGCATGTCCACTGTGCTCCAAGCGTGGAACCCTGGAGCACATTCTGAGCTGCTGCTCAAAGGCACTGGGAGAGGGAAGGTACAAGTGGAGACATGATCAGGTGCTGAAGGCCATCGCTGAAGCCATTGCTGCAGGAGTCGAGTGGGCCAAGCGCTCCCGCCCCTGCAAACAAGCCATTATCTTCATCAGAGCTGGAGAGCAGCCAAGACCAGCTGCAAAGACATCTGTAGGCATCCTGACCACTGCGAGGGACTGGCAGCTGTTGGTGGACCTGGAGAAACAACTCAAGTTCCCCAACCACATTGCGACCACCAACTTAAGACCAGATGTCGTTCTTCTGTCTAATTCTACCAAACAAGTGATTGTGTTGGAGCTAACAGTCCCTTGGGAAGATCGCCTGGAAGAGGCCTTTGAAAGGAAGCTCGCCAAGTACGAGGGACTGGTCAGCGAGTGCCGACAAGCCGGATGGAGAGCAAGGTGTCTCCCAATAGAGGTCGGATGCAGGGGCTTTGAAGCCCAATCCCTGTTCAGAGCCTTCAGTCTGTTATGCATCGATGGAGTGAGGAGGAGAAGAGCCATCTACAATACCACCGAAGTGGCAGAGAAAGCCTCAAGATGGCTATGGCTCAAGAGAGGAGATCCATGGGGGCAAAGTAGCTAGATTCGCCAACTGGACACAAGCTGGGGTCTGATCAGCCTCAGCTGGGTCACCTGGATGAGGGTGTATGATGTTGAAAGACCCGAAACACCCAATGATTTCAGGAACATCACTGAAGATGTGTCCAGCAGCATCAGTAGATGTATTTGCACAGCTACTGGAAAATTAAAGTAGTTAACTGAAGGGTTGTAAGAAAAATTTTCTTCACGCAAATTATCGCTATTTCACAATGTTGTATCAAACACATTCATCTGCACAGACCCATATAGCCTATTGACATAACACTGGCATTAGCTCTACCTGGTTCTCCCTGAGTGAGAGAGCTGAGTGATGAGGGAGACCATCAAATAAGTACTTCAAATAATTTAGGAACATAAAATTAATATAATGTCATTGTTGTTCCCCTTTAATATTGGAACAGGATATTAGGCTACAGTTGTATGCAAAAGTTTAGGCACCCCTGACCATTTCCATGATTTTCATCTATAAATAATTGGGTGTTTGGATCAGCAACTTCATTTTGATCAACCAAATAACTGAAGGACACAGTAATATTTTGGTAGTGAAATGAGGTTCATTGGATTAACAGAAAATTTGCAATATACATCAAAACAAAATTAGACAGGTGCATAAATTTGGGCACACTTGTAATTTTGTTGATTTGAATACGTGTAACTACCTACCACTAATTAATTGGAACACACAATTGGTTTGGTTAGCTCATTTAGCCTTGAAATTTATAGACAGGTGCATCCAATCGTGAGAAAACATATTTAGGTGACCAATTGCAAGTTGTTGTTCTCTTTGACTCTCCTCTGAAGAGTGGCAACATGGGGGACTCAAAACAACTCTCAAATGACCTAAAAACAAAGATTGTTCAACATTAGGGTTTAGGGGAAGCCTACAAAAATCTATCGCAAAGATTAAAGCTGTCAGTGTCCACTGTGAGAAACATAGTGAGGAAATGGAATACCACAGGCACAGTTCTAAGGCCAGAAGTGGCAGGCCAAGTCAAAGGATGGTGAGAATGGTCGAAAACAGCCCACAGACCAACTTTAAAGACTTACAACATCATCTTGCTTCAGATGGTGTCACTGTGCATCGTTCAACAACTCAGCGCACTTTGCACAAGGAGAAGCTGTTTCGGAGAGTGATGTGAAAGAAGCCTACAAACAGAGTCACTTGAGGTATGCAAACGTACATTTGGACAAGCAAGCTTCATTTTGGAAGAAGGTGCGGTGGACTGATGAAACAAAGATGGAGCTATTTGGTCAAAACAAGGGGTGTTATACATGGTGGCAAAAGAACACCGCGTTCCAATACAAACACTTTCTACCCACTGTAAAATTTGGTGGAGGTTCCATCATGCTGTGTGGCCAGTGCCACATGGATTTCAGTCAATATTAGCAGATACTTGAGAATAATGAGGAATCTGTCACAAAGTTGAAGTTACGCCAAGCTGGATATTTCAACAAGACAACAACCCAAAACACTGCTCAAAATCTACTCTTGCATTTATGCAGAGGAACAAATACAATGTTTTGGAATGGCCATCCCAGTCCAATTTTCCCAATATAATTGAAAATCTGTGGGGTGATTTGGAATGGGCTTTCCATGCTCGACAACTATCAAACCTAACTGAACTGGAGATACCTTGCAAGGAGGAATGTTTTGAAATACTTTCATCCAGAATCCAGACACTCATTACAGGCTATAGGAAGTGTCTAGAGGTTGTTATTTCAGCTAAAGGAGGCTCAAATAAATGTTAATGTGATATTTCTGTTGGGGTGCCCAAATATATGCACATATCTAAATTCACTATTGAAATATTACTGTGTCCTTCAGTTATTTAATAGATCAAAATGAAATTGCTGATCCAAACACCCAATTATTTATAAACGATAATCATGGAAATTGTCAGGGGTGCCTAAACATTTGTATACGACTATATATGTAACCTACCTAACCTACACACATCACAATCACAGACTGATACATGATAGTATATTAGGATAAATGTTGTGCATATTAATATTAATATGCAAGGCAAGACACTAACAATGCTCACGGCATAACTGAATGTCCAGTTTTTTTCTCACCCTGCGCACATGGCTAATTTGTATATAGGCTTACAAGTCCATGGTCTGAGTAGCATTCAAGACTGATAGTTCTTGTTTGTTTTGTAAACATTTAATTGCTTAAAAACTGTAATAGGCTGTGTGAAATTTAATTTCAGTTTTTTTCAAATGCTTTATTTCTCTATTTATTAACAATACTATCATAAGCCAAATGTTTTAATTCAATTAAGATGTTAGAAAGTCACTCTTACCTTGGCGGTGAAACCAAAAGTGATACTTAAAACACCTGACATATACTCTCTCAAAAAACATATATTTTTTAATTATACATTGATATGAATGTAGATTCAGCAATGGGATAGCTTATTTCACGCATCAAACGTGTTCAAAAAATGATTTTGGGAACTGCAACAGTGAAATATGTCAACTTGTAGTTTATATTATTGTTCATCTTTGCGCCACCATCTTGCTCCATCTTATTGTTGCTGTTCCACTAGATGCCAGCAGAGGGGGTAAACCCATTGCCAATTCATTCTGAATGGGAAAATTAGTCGCTTATTAACAGCAATTTAAAAATAACGAGTTGACCAATCATTTACAAATCCAAAATCACAAGGCAAGGCAGTAGGACACATATGCTACTGCTGGAATGGAATCGATATTGTGTAAACTGTGGGTGGTAATAAGAAGCCATAAAAACAAAGTAAGTAAGGAGAATAATAATAATAATAAAAAAATGAATAACAATTTGTGCATTGTTGCATAATTACATAATAAACAAATGAAGAAAATATGTGCATTGCTGCATAATCACATAAATAATGAATATCAACATATGATTGTACTACATGCCATCATGTATTATTGTGCTGCACACAATCACATAATAATTGTTGCAATCGCAAGTTTTGAATGACGGTAATGCACCTATACCACCACTCACACATTGTTAATGGTTTAAAATAATCCCAACTGGTTGAATGACAAACTCATATAACTTTTGTACAATCCAAATTATTTGTGCAACAGTAAAAGTCTGCAATCATTGGAAAAGTATTGTTCCTGGTCCAAACTGCAGAATGTTTGTCCTCATGTGACTGATCACCAGTTAATGTAAGCATGCCGCTATATTAAAGATGTTATCATGATACAATACCAGGCCAAGTATCATGATTCCCAGGTATTATCACAAGACTATAGTGAAAATGTGTCTCTGCTGCGCTTTTAGATATATGCATTATTTTCATTATATTTTTTGACTGACCACTACTTACACCGCGTTCCAAATTATTACGCAAATTGGAATTAATTGTCATAATATTTAATGTTTTAGTTTTTCAAATACACTCATGGATGGTATTGTGTGTCCAGGCTCTTTGGATCAATAAAAATCAATCTCAGACACCTGTGAATTAGTTTAGCTTAGTTAAAGGAAAACTACTGAAGAAGGATGTTCCACATTATTAAGCAGGCCAAAGGTTTCAAGAAATATGGGAAAGAAAAAGGAACTCTGCTGCGCAAAAGCGTCATAGTGCAATGCCTTGGACAAGGTATGAAAACATTAGATATTTTGCGAAAATGTAATTGTGATCATCATACTGCGCAGAGAGTTGTGGCTGATTCTCAGCACAGACGGTTTCGTGCAGATACAGTGCCTTGCGAAAGTATTCGCCCCCCTTGAACTTTTTGATCTTTTGCCACATTTCAGGCTTCAAACATAAAGATATGAAACTGTAATGTTTTGTATAGAATCAACAACAAGTGGGACACAATCATGAAGTGGAACAAAATTTATTGGATATTTCAAAAAAAAATTAACAGATAAAAAACTGAGAAATTGGGCGTGCAAATTTATTCAGCCCTCTTAAGTTAATACTTTATAGCGACACCTTTCGCTGCGATTACAGCTGTAATCGCAGCAAAAAGTATGTCTCTATCAGTTTTGCACATCGAGAGACAGAAATTTTTGCCCATTCCTCCTTGCAAAACAGCTCGAGCTCAGTGAGGATGGATGGAGAGCGTTTGTGAACAGCAGTTTTCAGTTCTTTCCACAGATTCTCAATTGGATTCAGGTCTGAACTTTGACTTGGCCATTCTAACACCTGAATATGTTTATTTGTGAACCAATCCATTGTAGATTTTGCTTTATGTTTTGGATCATTGTCTTGTTGGAAGACAAATCTCCGTCCCAGTCTCAGGTCGTTCTTCCAGAATGGTCCTGTATTTGGCTCCATCCATATTCCCATCAATTTTAGCCATCTTCCCTGTCCCTGCTGAGGAAAAGCAGGCCAAAACCATGATGCTGCCACCACCATGTTTGACAGTGGGGATGGTGTGTTCAGGGTGATGAGCTGTGTTGCTTTTACGCCAAACATAACGTTTTGCATTGTTGCCAAAATTTCGATTTTGGTTTCATCTGACCAGAGCACCTTTTTCCACATGTTTAATGTGTATCCCAGGTGGCTTGTGGCAAACTTTAAACAACACTTTTTATGGATATCTTTCAGAAATGGCTTTCTTCGTGCCACTTTTCCATAAAGGCCAGATTTGTGCAGTATACAACTGATTGTTGTCCTATGGACAGACTCGCCCACCTCAGCTGTAGATCTCTGCAGTTCATCCAGAGTGATCATGGGCCTCTTGGCTGCATCTCTGATCAGTCTTCTCCTTGTATGAGCTGATAGTTAAGAGGGACGGCCGTGTCTTTGTAGATTTGCAGTGGTCTGATACTCCTTCCATTTCAATATTATCACTTGCACAGTGCTCCTTGGGATGTTTAAAGCTTGGGAAATCTTTCTGTATCCAAATCTGGCTTTGATCTTCTCCACAACAGTACCTCGGACCTGCCTGGTGTGTTCCTTGTTCTTCATGATGCTCTCTGTGCTTTCAACAGACCTCTGAGACTATCACAGAGCAGGTGCATTTATACGGAGACTTGATTACACACAGGTGGATTCTATTTATCATCTATAGTCATTTAGGTCAACATTGGATCATTCAGAGATCCTCACTGAACTTCTGCAGAGAGTTTGCTGCACTGAAAGTAAAGGGGCTGAATAATTTTGCTCGCCCAATTTGTCAGTTTTTTTATTTGTTAAAAAATTTGAAATATCCAATAAACTTTGTTCCACTTCATGATTGTGTCCCACTTGTTGTTGCTTCTTCACAAAAAATTACAGTTTTATATCTTTATGTTCGAAGCCTGAAATGTGGCAAAAGTTCAAAATGTTCAAGGGGGCCGAATACTTTCGCAAGGCACTGTAAAGGCATAATGAGAAAGGTTACTGCCAGAAAAATTCATCAGATTAAGAGAGCAGATGCTAAAATGCCATTATACAGCAGCAAACAGGTATTTGAAGCTGTTGGTGCCTCTGGAGTCCTGCAAACCTCAAGGTGTAGGATCCTCTAGAGGCTTGTAGTTGTGCATAAACCTACTATTCGGCCACCCCTAACCATTGCTCACAAGCAGAAACGGTTGCAATGGGCCCAGAAATACATAAGGAGTAATTTTCAAACAGTCTTGTTTACTGATGAGCAGGGGTGGACTGGGACCAAAAATCGGCCCTGGCATTTTGGCCCAGACCGGCCCACCACAACATCCCATATACCACCTGTCCTTGCGCTCCCCTGAATATGTATACCAAATCCTACTCCTTAAAACTACTAACGCCATGTAGAGTGTATGCAAGAATCAGTGGGAATTGACAAATTAAATACTGTATATCAAAAAAGAGAGAGAGGGAGAGAGGGAGACAGGGAAAGAAACAGAGAAGGATTGTAAAAGATTGATCAGTGATTGATAAAAGTAGCAGTTTATAAACTGACATGAGAAAGGATGATCCGATGATCACTGTTTTCCAAACAAAGTGGTGTTGAATACATTTTAATATCAGAAAAGTATAGGTTAAAGGCAAACTTGAAATTGACACCAGTGATTTAGAATAATTAATACCAAGGAGTTAAGCCCCTCCCTGAGACAGGCAGTTAAGCCTGTTGTAAAACAATCGCAGAAAAATTGGAGATGCTGCCTTTTTTAAGTATGCTCCAAAATTGTGGAACACAATACCAAAAAATATCTTTTCACTATAGCATTTAATTAAGTCAGCACCCAAATGCTTTTTATGCCTTCTCTCTTTCTAATATGTTCTTCTACATTTCATATTTCTATTTGACTGCCTGCAATTGTGCTCTATGCTTTTCATACTTTGAATTTAACTATTTACATTTCTTTGTCTATTATTGATGTAAATGTTTTTATTGATGCAAATTTCTTCCATTTTATTTGTATTTTATTGAAGTAAAGCACTTTGAGCTGCATTCCTTGTATGAAAGGTGCTATATAAATAAAGGTTATTATTATTAGTAGCGTTTTCATGAAAATCACGTTGAACATATTATTTAGAACAAGGGTGTTGTTGCACTCTTTGCAGAAGCAGAACGTTCATGCATGACAGGTCATCTCTACACATCTCTACCAAATATAATAGCAAACTTGAGTTTGACACATGTGTTTTACAACAATTAGGTCTAATACAGGCAATTGGGCATGGAGTTTTGACCAGATTCACTTTGCACAATTGTTGTTTAGAATCATTTCATGAACACGATAACATGAACAATGGTGTGTTGATTAAATAATTCTGAATAACATGTTATTCAAAAAAACTTACAGGTCAAAATGCCTGAGCTAGGTTATTCCCTGTAAGACAGTTAGGGGGGTAAGTTTTCATGAAGATCGCTTTGAACAATTGTTATTAAGAATATTTCAATTAACACAAAAGCTCTAGTATATACTAGATTCAAATTACCTCAACAACAGTCTGGGCAGATGGAATGTAGCTGATGTCAAGCCATTATGGCAAGACCTGTGCGCACGTGCATCAACCTTGAAAGAAAGGGTAAGCCCATCCTGTTTCGTAGGTCATCTTTCAGCAGTGTCACTTGAGAAAATGCTCTTTTAAGTGGACCGTTGGAAATGGGGAGGGTGAGCAATTTTATAGCACCAAAAGTGAAACGTTAGGCAGCGTTAGTGTGTTTGAGGTGTGGGTGGTGCCGGTGTGTGACGTGAGCTGAAGGTATTGGGAGTGTCTGTTGTTGGGGGCACGTCAGCCACAGCTGTAGTGGGTGTGTGTGTGTGAGTGATTGATTGAGACTGCCTGCTGAACAGAGGGTCGCAGGAAGAAAGATCTGATGTGCCGGTGTTTCAGCTACAAAAACCCGCCGAATTGATCCTAAACCAAATCTGGCAACCCTGCAGGCCGAAATCCTAAAGACAATAATGTTTAAAGATATGATTGGGCCAGTTCAGTGTATATTAAGAAAACAACCAATGCAGGCGCAGTTCTAGCAGGGGGCAAACACGTTCGCCTGGCAATACTACGTTTTGTCGGCAACACAAACTCTGATTTGTCCGTTCAGAATAATAGCGCTCGTAATTCATTTCAATAATCAATGTTAATTAATTGCATAGATACTGGGTCTATGTTCTTTTGTTGCTAAAAATAGTATATTGTTAGATAAAACAGACTCTAGTGAATGTTTTTCTAATGCAATTGTGTTTTCACATGAGACACTGACAATATATTCAATCAATTTCTGTGTACATTTATTTGTTACTGTTTTCAATGAAACATTGTAATTGATAACATGTTAAATGTTTTTTTGCAATCATATACTCTTGTTTCTTTACACATACAATTGCATTTGGTTACAATTCACTAGCTTTGTAATGACTTCACAATGATTATTGAAATGAATTAAAACAAGCGCTATTATTCTGAAAGGACAAATCAGAGTTTGTGTTGCCGAAATAAGATAGTGTTGCCAGGCGAACGTGTTTGGCCCCTGCTAGAACCATGCCTGAACCAATGGGCCACTGACCTACACAGGGGCGCCGTATAGGGGGGGAAAGTTAGGACAATTCCAAGGGCCCATGACTGACAGGGGCCCCAAAAAATAGGTAAAAACTACAACAGCTGCGCAGAGGGGGCCCAATTAGATATTTTGTCATGGGGCCCAAAATTCCTGGCGGCGCCCCTGGACCTACATGTTAAATGGGCTGTGTCTGTCAGAAAAAAAACCTAGCCTATATATGATATTTTTGACCAAAGTGTTTTGGGCCAGTAGCCCAGTGTCAATAAAAAAACAATGGGCCGCGGATCTAGGCCTTATCTACTGGTTCATGGGCCGGACAATCTTTTTTTTTTTTTAAGTGCCCGGTATGCCAGATGGCCAGTCCGCCCCTGCTGATGAGTGCCGTGCAACTCTGGATGGTCCAGATAGAGTAGTGGACGGTTAGTGGATGGCAACCATGTACCAATAAGGCTGCGACGTCAGCAAGGAGGTGTTGGAGTCATGGTTTGGGCTGGAATCATGGGGAGAGACCTGATAGGCTCTCACCTGAAGGTGTGAAAATGACCTCTGCAAATATAGAGTTTCTGACTGACCACCTTCTTCCATGGTACAAAAAGAAGTACCTTGCCTTCCATAGCAAAATAATTTTTATGCATAACGATGCACCATTTTATGCTACAAATACCTATGTGTCCTTGGCTGCTATGGACATAAAAGGAGAAAAACTCATGGTGTGGACTCCATCCTGCCCTGACCTCAAACCTATTGAGAACCTTTTGAGAATCCTCAAGCAAAAGATCTATGAGGGTGGGAGGCAGTTTGCATCAAAACAGCAGCTCTGGGAGGCTATTCTGACATCCTGCAAAGAAATTGAAGCAGAAACTCTCCATAAACTCAATGGATGTAAGAATTGTGAAGGTGATATCAAAGAAGGGGTCCTATGTTAACATGTAACTTGCACTGTTAAGATGTGTTTGATTGAAATAGCTTTTGATTTCCGTAAATATGCTACAAATTCAGCAAATGGCCATTTTCAAATCTTTACAACCTATAAAATGTTTTGAAACTGTGTTGTGCATAATAATTTGGAACAGTGCATTGTGAGTTTTTTATTTTTGAAAAGAATACTATTTTTATTGGGTGGTTTGTTCAATTAAATTTGAGTCATACCCTAACAGTTGGTGACTTGAAAATTACACTGACTGTCATGTGCATCGACTATTTAGGAAAATCTGTGTAAAATATCATTTCCATAATAATTTGGAACTTGCTGTAAAGCTGAATGTCTAGATTTTCTGATCATATTCATTATTTAATTTTAACTTCAACTTCCTTGGAAGACACCTGAAATAATCACTGTCTGTAACGTCTAGCACACAGACAATATGAGCAATGTTGATTAATGTTTATTCTTGAGACAAACAGTATACAGAACCTCAAGAGAGGATGTCAAACAGACAAGGAGTAGGCAGAGAATAGTCAAGGAACAGGCGTGGGTCAGATAACAGTGGAGATACTCAGACAGACAAGGACTTGGCTTGGAGACATGTAGTCGGACGGGCAAAAGACGGTACACTGAAAATCAGGTTCTCCTCCAGGCAGGTGTCGGGCTTTAAAACAGGTTCTCCAACAAGCGTAGTCGTTGTGGGAATAATACAGAGCAGAGGTACCAAAGGGATAATCCAAATATCAGAAACGAAGTGAACAATTCCAAAAGATCAAACCAGATGACAGTCAAACTTGTAGATAAACGCTCAGAATGCAATGTTACTCACAATACCTCGCAATGAGGTGATGGATTGTGGGCGCATATATACAGACCAAAAGGTAACAGGTTTTGGCAATCAGGTGGATAGGACCTGATGATAGGGATGCAATCGAGACAGTTGGGAATGCGGGTATAGCCATGTGAGACCAGAATATACAGGATCAGAGTGAGGGCAGACAACGTAACAGGACTCCCTCCTCATTGGGCGGTTCCAGACGACCAAAAGGAACGAACAGCAGGACGCCCCCTAGGGCGTGGAGCAGGGCACTCAGGGTGATCTCGATGAAAGGCAGAGACAAGATCCGGATCTAAGATGTCGGCCGCTGAAACCCAGGACCGTTCCTCCGGACCGTAGCCCTCCCAGTCCACGAGGTACTGCAACGCCCCCTGTCGTCTCCGGGATGACACCAGGTCCCGAACTCTGTACGCTGGTGCACCCCCGATGTCAAATGTAGGAGGGGGAGCCCGGGACGCCACAGCAGGGTGAAGAGGACTGTAATGCACAGGCTTTAACAGAGAGACATTGCAAGAAGATGCCAGGCGATACTGGCGTGGCAACTGCAGGGGATATGTCACAGGATTGATTCTGTGTGTAACCTTGAACGGTCCGATATACCTCTGGGTTAGCTTCTTACAAGATGAAATCTGGGGAGCTGGAACATAGGTCTTCTGTTGAGGGGTCTCAGAGGGAGCTGGATCTGAAACGAGAGCATCATGGATAAGGTTATCAATCTCCCATTGTATGGGTCTTACCAGGCAGGTCTCAGGTCAAATGAGTTCAGATGGCCTGGGTTCGGTGGTTGGGTCAAATCGACGAGAAAGCAAATCAGCTTTTCAGTCTTTGCTGCATGGAATGTAAGACACAGTGAAGTCAAAGCAGTTGAAGAACGGGGACCACCTATGTCGTTGAGCCGTTAAACACTTAGCCGTCTTAATGTATTTAAGGTTCCTATGATCGGTTAGGACCTTAACAGGATGCCGGGCCCCCTCTAACCAGTACCTCTATTCATCAAGAGCTAATTTTATAGCTAACAGTTCTGTTTCCAACATCGTAGTTGCGTTCTGCTTGTGACAGTTTTCGGGAAAAGAACGCACAGGGACGGAGTCCGGATGTAGGCCTGGATGGTTGCGATAAAACCACCCCTACCCCGACTTCCGACGCATCAACTTCCACCGTAAACGGTAGGGACGGACAGAGCCGGCCCTAGACCTTTGGGGGCCCTATGCAAAATTTGGTTGGAGGCCCCTTTGACCATTTTAAGTACGTCGAAGTCACTATACGTCGGAGTCACTGACCAACACTCAGGGCAGGCCCGCCCATTAGGCAAGATTAGGCAGCCGCCTAGGGCGGCACGAATTTGGGGCGGCATTTTCTCAATTGGCTACCGCCTTCCGGCGTGCGCCTCTGATTGGCCTAGTTGCAGCCCTTCCCGCCCTTAGGACACCATTGCGAACACCTGCTAATAGCAACTCAAGCATCCCGCATAGGGTTCGTTATTAGTTTGTATCAGAGCCATTGTGAGAGAGCTCTAGTTTGTATGCTTTTGATGTCGTCGCCCCTCCTCTTTTGCTCGCCCAAGGTGCCAATCATTCGCAAC
>JACXGM010015629.1:0-21134 GCA_016801145.1 Umbra pygmaea | reverse complement strand
TCAGGAGATTTTGGAGCATTTCATGCTTCCATCTGCTGAAAAGCTTCATGGAGATGAAGATTTCATTTTTCAGCACGACCTGGCACCTGCTCACAGTGCCAAAACCACTGGTAAATGGTTTACTGACCATGGTATTACTGTGCTCAATTGGCCTGCCAACTCTCCTGACCTGAACCCCATAGAGAATCTGTGGGATACTTTGAAGAGGAAGTTGAGAGATGCAAGACCCAACACTCTGGATGAGCTTAAGGCCGCTATCGAAGCATCCTGGGCCTCCATCACACCTCAGCATTGCCACAGACTGATTGCCTCCATGCCACGCCGCATTGAAGCAGTCATTTCTGCAAAAGGATTCCCGACCAAGTATTGAGTGCATAACTGAACATAATTATTTGAAGGTTGACTTTTTCTTTTTTTTGTATTACAAACACTTCTTTTATTGGTCAGATGAAATATGCTAATTCTTTGAGATAGGAATTTGACCTGAAATATTTCAGTTGGTGAGCAATGAATCTAAAATATATGAAAGTTAAATTTTTATCATTACATTATGGAAAATAATGAACTTTATCACAATATGCTAATTTTTTTAGAAGGACCTGTATATGCTCAGAGGGGTTTTATGTAACAACAGCATGATGTTTAATACACACAGAATAAACCCCTGCATATCTTTGCCCCAGCAGTCTGACAGTCTGTTTGTTTATTTTCCCCAATTTCTTTCCTTCCCAATTCCCACTAACCCTGCCTTGCTGGCAGCTCTGCAACTCCTTGGACAAATCAGTGGGATGGTAAAGTGCACGGACATGGTTTATCAAACCACATGTCGCAGAGCCGCCAATACTTTTTGCACTGCTCATCCAAAACGGAAGTCTTCATTCAGCTCATGCACTGAATGATTACATTCACTAACTATACTTTTGCAATTCAATTTACAGGCGCCCGATCCGCACACAAGGTGTCCCTGGAGAACGATGTTGCAAGTTAGATAATCTGATTTATCTAACCCAAATCCTCGTGCACGATGTCCGGGGAAAGTCAGAGAACCCATAGTCAGGCTTGAACAACGGACTATCATGACGTAGACCCCTGCAATGCAGCGACTTAGCCCACTACGCCACGCAGGCCCCCAGTCTGACACTCTGTTGATAGTCTGTGATCAAAAATGTTCTCAGAAAAGCGCTACCCCTCTGTCCAGTTTTAGTAATGTGCACAGATTGTGTACATCCCTCGAATCAGGAAAAGCACAGACATGACTGCATAGTAGCTGCCATAGACAATAAACTGAAGAAGTTTAAAGTCCAGGCCAAGATTTAGGTTTGATTAGAGCAGACCAGTGATAATATACACAATAAGTTATCCAGCAGGTGTCACTCTCTATTCACTTTTACTGCTGTCTATACTACAGCAATCTGAAGTAGGTATTGGCTACACCTTGACAGCTGTTATTTGAACAAAAATACCTGTATGACAATGTCGAGATTTGTGAGAACTGTCTGGAATTAATGTGTTCATTCCAATCCAAACATCAGAGAGTAGCATGGAGAGGTTGGATGCAATCTGGAATCTGGCAAGACGAACAGAAAACTGTACTAAATATCTATCGGATGAATGTTTGAGAAATCACTGTAGCAGAGATCAGTGAAGTTGGCCTAGAGAGTATTGAGAACGTACTGATGGTGATCAGCAGAATATGGCAGGTCTTAAAGATGACAGCACAGCTGGCCTAAATTAAAGATGACAGCACAGCTGTCCTAAATAATGCTGGTTAGCCCAATCAGAAACACAGGCCCTGCCCCCAGAGAAGGAAACACTAATAGTGACAGCTCCCCCAGATATCCTACAGTCCATCCGGAAAGTATTCACAGTGTTTCACTTTTTACACATTTTGTAACGTTAAACCCCTATTCCAAAATGAATTAAAAACATTATTTCCAGTCAAAATTCTACAAAAAATACCCGATAATAACAATGTGAAAGAAGTGTTTGAAATCTAAGCAAATGTATTAAAAATGAAAAAACAAAAAAGCACAAATACATAAGTATTCACAACCTTTGCCATGACACTCAAAATTGAGCTCAGGTGCATCCTGTTTCCAATGATCATCATTGAGATATTTCCACAACCAAATTGGAGTCCACCTGTGGTCATTTTAAATAATTGGACATGATTTGGAAAGGCACACACCTGTCTATATAAGGTCCCACAGTTAAAAGTGCATGTCAGAGAAAATGAATCGAGTTTGCCAGGCCTAGTAGGAGGCTTCCTGGCGATATCAGCTCGCTAGCTAGGTGCAATTGGTCGGGACTGATTGGCATGGCATCCTTGTGGGGTTCAAGTGTGGCCGAGTTGGAGCAGGAGAGAGCCGAACTGTGAGAATTTTATTTGCAGTGTGAGAGACAGTTGCGAGGAGGGGGCAGTCCTGCTACCTTGGTACTGGCGGGTTGCGACAGCTGTGCCGTGAGTGAGGTCGGCATGAAGGGGAGTTTGGATGGGAGTGTGGGTGTTGCTGGTGTGGGGGTCAGTTTTGAGGAGTCACATTACGTATGGAGGAAGAAGTAGCATGCACGGAAGAAAGAGGGTGGTGCGTGTAGTTTGGGAGAGGGTGAAGGGTTGGCACTGTGATTGTGGTGTTTGCAACCCGACAGGAAAGGTGTTGCACCCGGTGTCACTCACTGCGGCATCACTCACTGCGGCGATTAGGGAACAGGTTGGGAGGGTGATGGATGCTTAGTGTTTGAGTGGTGGTAGGGTACTTATTGTGGTGGGTAGTGCGTCTTAAAGGGATAAGTTGCTTAAGATGGAGGTGTTGAATGGGGGTAAGTTGAAATGTCTGGTGCCTGGGAGTGCGGCGAAGGTGAGAGGGGTGATCACGGGTGTTCCGGAGGATCTGTCTATGGAGGAGCTTAAAGAGGTGGTGTCGGGAGGGGTTGTGCTGGAAACGTGACGGTTAGGCAGTAGGGCATTGGGGTTGGAGAAGGTGAGTCCCACAGTGTTGTTGGAGTTTGGAGGGCCGTTGCCGAGTAGGGTGCACATAGGGTATCTTAGTTTTTATGTGAGGGAACATGTGCCACCACCACTGAGGTGTTTTAATTGTCAGCGTATGGGGCATGTGGCTGCTGTGTGTAGAGGGCAGGGTTGATGCGCTAGGTGTGGGGGTCCCCATGAGTATGGCAAGTGTGGGGTGGGGGGCTTCACTAAACCTAACAATTGCAATCTAGATACGAGATGTCACAACAATGGTTATCAATTCATTAAATTAACCCAGGATTTCCCAATCTAGTGACATGCGCGTTCACATATAAGGGGCGGTGTGTTCACCATCGGACTAATTGCAGACACAGACATTTCTATGAGAGACGCATATGCGTATTTCGCTCAATTATAGTAAATGATAATTTTAGAGAAATTTGAGAGCATAAAAAAATATAATCCAGACATAAAGCAAGAAGGAAAGCTGGGAAAAAAATGCCACCCGTGTATTTATAAATGCCTCAAGCTCATCGATATCACTGACTATAATTACAATTGTGTATTCCATTAAACCAATGTGTTGCTTAATGCTGATCGTGTATAACAATTTTATTTATTGTACTATTTTATTTGCAACCCTGACAGTGTTAAACGGTCATGGTAGCAAATAAATGTACAGGGTGTATAAATTAATCAATGTTACAATACTTGGTTGTTTAACATGTTCTTTAGGTGTAAATAGTAGGTGTATGTACTCAATCTATGGTCTCTACAGTGAAAGAGGATACATTGATGTTGGTCCGTATCAAACAGACCATACATTAAAATACCTGTCACAAACAAACGCAACACTATGCATGAAGCACAACTTTGATGTATCCCACTTCACTAGCACATACAGCTCAAGATTAGCTGCTGAATGTGTTAGGGTTAATCTCTGCTAGTCTCCCGTGATATTCGCTGGGGTCACGTTGGTGGCTATTTTTGCACATACACTTAAATGTGTAGGCCTACGTGCATCTGGATGTTGTTATTTAATGAAAGAAATTAAGAATTTATTTAAAATGAACAAATATTATAATTTGACCATAATAGCCTAGGTTTAGAAAAAAACTTTTTGTGAAGGCTATAACAAAAAGTGCATTATGCATCTGATTTCTGGGTGTGCCAGCTGCCTCTTTCGGTGGCACAAGCACACCCTGGCACACCTGTGCCTACGCCACTCAACAACAATCAGAAAATGTATTACTCATTACTCTTCTCTGCTGGTGTGGAACCAAGCTTGGACCAAGCCCTACTTTTCAATCGATATCCATTACCAATTTAATCATGCAGCACGTCATCATACTGTAGCGCTTTGGTTTTAAGAAAAGCGCATTAGAAATAAAATGTATTATTATTATTATTATTATTACTACGTATAAATGTTCAGCTTTGTCCTGGAATGTTTATTTTGTTCAGTTATAAAACATGATTAGCATTGTAAAATTTAATCTGGACAATAACTGAATATAAAATGCCCCAACTAGTAATATGCATACATCCAGACATTCAGACACACAAACTACAATCCCAACTACTGCGCGGACAGCCTCCAGCACTCTGTAGACAGAGGAGGTCCTGGACGGCACAATGTGGTCCCACATCAGCAGTTGTAGCCTGTAGTGGCCCGAGCCCACAACAAAGACCAGCAGACCAGCTGCCTACATGAGTAGGACTCTCAGAAGCTCCTCCAGAGCAGCCTCCCAGCATAGGCCACATTATCAATGCGGCACCAGCCACTTCCACCCCTGGCACCGTGGGACTCATCCAACCCAGCGCTATCTCCTATGGCCTCCTCTGCTTCCTTCATGCCCTTGTATCCTCCATTGTCTGGCCCCTGGTGCTCAGGTCTGGGACAGCCTTCTCCCCTCTGAAGAACATCCCCTGCTGGGGCATCCAGACGGAGATGAGGAAAGCTACACTGAGGATCCCCAGGTAGATGACGTTGAGATAGATGTAAAATAACCCGGCCAGGGAGACCAGAAGCTGGCCCAGGGTGGCCCTCACGGTGTACAGTAGCCAATACCATGGCGCTGCGGATTAAGCCAGTGGCCTGCTGTACCTGTCAGGAGGGATGACGCTGTAGATGTACGAGAAGTAGGCCACGTCGGTGGAGGTCACCACAGCATAGCTAAACTGCAGGAAGCTCATGGTGGTAAAACAGAGTAAAACATAGTGACAAGAAAGTGGCCCTGGACTACGATCACAGGCCTTTACCTCAGGAAGTCTGTTAGCAGGAAGATCGGAAAAGTACGGTCCAGATCATAGATTGTAAAAAAATGAGCAAGACTTACAGCTGGCAATGCGAAAACACAAATTGCTTACAGTTCAGCTCACGTAGCACAGAGTTTGTGGTTTGACTAATTGAGTCTGTTTCCGAAGATGGCGGCTGCCTTGTAGACACGAATGGTAATGTCTTTTAAACTATATTTCTAATAAACTGTCTGTACGCTTACAAAGTTCTCAATGCTTCTGTTTGCATGTAGGGACCCTCATTATGCTACCGTAGAAGTGTGGTACTATTTTGAACCTTGTTAGTAGTATAAAATAGCGATTTTCTAGCAGGGGGGCAAACACGTTCGCTTGGCAACACTATGTCAGCAATACAAACTATGATTTGTCCTTTCAGAATAATAGCGCTTGTTTTCATTAATTTTAAAAATCATTGTGAAGTCATTACAAAGCTAGTGAATTGTCACCAAATGCAATGATTGCAAAAAAACATTGAACATGTTTTCAATTACAACGTTTTCATTACATTTGAAAAACATTCACTAGAGTCTGTTTTATCCAACAGTAGACTAATTTTAGCAACACATGAACCAATGATTTACCCAGTATCTATGCAATGAATTAACAATGATTATTGAAATGAATTACAAGCACTATTATTCTGAAAGGACAAATCAGAGTTTGTGTTGCCGACATAACATATGCCAGGCGAACGTGTTTGCCCCCCTGCTAGAACCGCGCCTGAGCTGCATTAACTCTGGACTTGATAAAACCCAGTTGACCAACACTAGCAGATGACATGGCAACCCAAAGCATCACAGACTGTGGAAACTTCTCACTGGACTTCAAGCAACTTGATTCTGTGCCTCTCCACTCTTCCTCCAGACTCTGGGACCTTGATTTCCAAATTAAATGCAAAATGTACTTTCTTCTAAAAAGAGGACTTTGGAGCACTGGGCATCGGCCAATTTCTTCTTCTCCTTAGCCCAGGTAAGATGCTTATGGCGTTCTCTGGTTCAGGAATGGTTTGACACTAGGAATGCAACAGTTGTAACCCATTTCCTGGACATGTCTGTGCATGGTGGCTCTTGATGCAATGACTCCAGCCTCAGTCCACTCCTTGTGAAACTCAAGTTCTTTAATCAACTTTGCCTCACAATCCTCCTTTCCTACCAAATCTTTCTCTTCCAGTCAACTTTCTTTCCAGGGCTGGAGATGCCAAGAAGTGTGGAACAAGTATAACAAGGGGACCTGATCCCTCTCTGATCTGACTCCAGTGCTCTGTCCCTCTTCACAGTGGCTCCTCCATCCCACTCTCTCTCATCTGTTGCCTGTTTCCCCTGTATCCTGTGTTTCCTGTTTCCCTAAATCACTGGTTCTTAAACCTCTCCTGGGGACCTGCAACTGTTTCACAATTTTGTTGTTCCCCTATCTCACCTGAATCAAGGAGCCAAGTGCCTGATAATGAGTAGATACATGCATTATTTGTGCTAGCTCTTGGATACATAAAATACATGGAATGGCTGTCTGTCCCCAGGATAGCTTTAAGAACCACTGACCTTAATAACTGTATCCCCGTCCACCAAATAGTTTAGACAGTGGTTTGGGAAAAAAACCTCTCATCAAGTACCCCACCTGCTCAAGTATTTGAACTACCCCTGGGCTAGCACACCTTATTCAACTTGTCTAATAATAAACAAGTCCTTGATTGGTGGATTTGGTGTACTAATTCAGGGCAACTGTTAAGCTATGGCCAGTCTAAAGATGCTCCAGGAGAGATTTAGGAACCACTGGTCTAGGTTAGGTATGTTAGGAGGAAACAATTTTTGTGTGGCCAACAATCAGTGTGGACAATACTGATCCGTTTTCAGACACATCTTTTCCCTCTGATATAGACCGGTATGGTGTGCTACCAGCTGGAAGTTTGTAGATGGGTACACCCTCCATACCTTGATTGCGGACTGGCTCGTCGCTGTAATGGGAAAGAGCCTTTATTAGAGTCCTAATTAAAAGCTTCCTCTTGGCATTCTAGTCACCATGTCTTCACTATCTTTTCACTGCCTCACCTGGTTCCTGCTGTTGAGAATTATATTCTATATAATCATGTTTAAATACAGTTTGAACAGTTTAGAATGGTATTACTGGATGAGAGAGTTATATGGCTTTAGTTAAGGGCCTTTTGGAAGATTCTATGACATTTAGACAGACAGGGAACATGTTCAGGGTCAAGCGAGATAAGAGTTTCCTTTAGGAGAGGAGACGAAAGAAGCAAGGGCAAAGGATGACGTAGGTGAGAGAGAGAACCCTTACAGTTCTTACATTATAACATCAGCATAAGCATTAGCTTATGGCTTAGGACTTATAACTTATAACTCTGTTATATACTATACTGCTTATAACTATATGAACTATTGTAGGTTAGACTGTAATTCCATCACAGGTCTAATACATGGAGATGCCATTCAGACTAATAGAACAGGACATTTTACTGACAGGACATTAGACAGATAAGGGTTACTGAGTTATTCAGAAAGGAGTGCACTAGGTGGTATGGAAACCTATATGTTCAGGGTTAGGCACGTAGGCAGAACATCAAGGTTAGGAGCAGTGGCCTGGACATTAAGAGATAGTAACCAGATAAGAGGTTGAGGTGACCGGCACATGTTCTCACATGAGACAGTCACGGGTCTGAGGAGATAGGGGTCTCCTTCTAGAAGGTATGTGAACAACAATGCAAAGGCTATATAACCCAGATCCATAAGAGCATTCGGGGCATTTTCCAGAACACGTCTTGATGCCTTGCTATGATGACCCTGTTTCCGTAACGAGAAGTACTTTATTAAACATTCTATTATCTACCACAACCTGACTCCTGAAACTATAATTTCAACGAAGATATTACCCAAGCCTGAAATTCACTATCTAACAGGTGGCGCCCGAACGTTTACACTCAATATTTTTGCTAACTTGACTTTGACTTTCCTGGAGACCAACACATGGTCTGCTGTTTTGAAGAACGAGCTGAAGGCTGCTGTCTTGGGAGGAATCCGAGAGAAAGAACTACACGAAAGAGAGACATTGTTTGGAGACCTGCTATCATACAGCTGTGTGACAAGCAGATTGACTGCCATTGTTTTTCGGATGCCAAAACTGAAGAAGACGAACTACACCAATCTGTCTGAGTTGTGGACCTGATTGACATCAGGACAAGTTCCGGGTTCTTTACAAGGCAGCTGTCCAGGCCCGACTGAAAATCCAAGGAAGGTGCCAGGTCAAAAGGTGAGCCAAATGCATACCATTTTGGCACAGTAACAATGTCGATGGCAGAGAGTGGAAGTCATTTTAATAGAAATGACGAGGAGAACCCTGTATATATGTATATAATCTAAAGATGTTAACAGGGGGAGTAAGACTGGAGTCGGGGAATGTGAATTGATTTTAGAATGTGATAAATGCCTGGAAGAAGCCACAAATGTAAATATAGATAGTGGGTGGCTTCTTCTATTTTGTTATTTTTCATATATGTGGTAAGACGTTACACTCTGTCTTACATTGCAATGTCAAATGTTTAAACACAATTGGTGTACGTTGATGACACATTGTATCTGTTTAATTAAGACTGGAGATTAGCAACTCCAAACAACTGGGATTACCTAAAAACTGACGTGTTGGATAAGCTTTTTCAACACTCGAGGGTAGTGACAGGCAACACATGTAGTGTCTTTTAACCCATTGGACATAGGAGCGAGCCCCCCAACGGCGCGTCTGTTATCTGCCAACGCGTTGCAAAGCAGGTAGACAGCAGCCTCTGACGGAGGCCGCTCGCAATATAATGCCAACAAATACCCAACCCAACTGCATGTGATAAGGTGCTTACGTAGGGACATGTGCAAACCGTGTATAGATATATATGCCTAGTAGAATCCCTGAGCCGGTTGACAATTGATGAATTTGTAAATAAGAGATATAAGACGTTAAATATAAAGTAAATTGCTAATAAGTGAGACCTAATGTTTTAGAAACATCCATGGTCGAACACATCCATGGTACCTAGACATAGGGGTTAGCACGGAGGAAAACTCCCCGGGAAAAGCAGTCTAGGAAGCGTCTTCACAACGTTTCTTAGTCTACAAGGCCCGAGGAGGGTGAGACATACATGGTTATGTTGCTAAAGTGTGATAAGCCAATACCACAGTAAGTTGTAACTTGTAAATAGAAAATGCTATAGGATAAGGCATTAAGGTATAGAGGCGATGCAGAACAGATTTTATTAATTAGGTATAAAATGCTATAGGATGAGGCATTCAAAATGGTAGTTTAGATATGCAGCCTAAAATAATCGTGGAAGGAGGAGTACACGAATTCCAGGGGTGAGCAGGGAATAAAAATGATAGAAGTGATAAGAGACCCCCCCATGATGCAGCTAGCTAGTAAATAAAATAAAATCGAGGTGCACATAGATAAGTGATTGGATCCAATGTAAATATAATGTAAGAAAATAACATGAAAAAAAACATAAAAACAGAATTGGGGGAATTGTAGATAAGGGGTTAAAGCTTGCCCTTTTGTGGAATCTGCATAAAGTAATGTTTAAGACAGAAGAGGAGGTAATATTTCCATGTAAAAAATTTTTAACAGACCAAAAAGTAATTGGACAAAAACCCAAAAATGAATAGACACTGAAAATTTTCCCTTAGGACATAATTTGATTGAATAATTCGGCCCTATATCAGGGTCAATTCAGATGAAAATTATAAATTAAAGTTATCCTATAAAATATTTCTAGACAGAAATAGGAAATACCTCTCTGCTAAATTTTACCTCTCATACAAGATGAGAACAATAATATAGATAAGCAATAAGGAGTACCTATAAACACTGCAACGTAGTCATAACATCACTATCATTTCATCAAACTATCATTTCAACAAAGATCTTAACCAAGCCTGAAATTCACCATCTAACACTGCTCTCTCTCACACACCTGTGGCCTCTCTATCCTCTTCTCTTTCTATTGACAAGCATAAACAAATAATTCTACTGAACTAGTAGAAAGATATAAGAAGTGGAAAAAATCCACATAATTCAATAAAAGATCTAATATTCAAATCCACTTAATACCTTTGCTAGTTGGTAAAAGGGGAAATTAAACTGGGTGTTATCGAAATGGGCAATGCAGTCTGCACTGTTGTCAGATGGTAGCATTGAAATTGCCTGTTTGATAGGCTACTCTCTCACCTGCCTTCTGCTATTAAGTTTTCTATGGAGAACATTTCTTTAGGATAGTACGTATACAAATTTTTGTCCACTTTCAAGAGAACATTCATGAGTGAATTACAAGTGAACTATAGCTAGCTAACGTTGGCTGTTTTGATAAGATGCAGTGGAATGAGTAACTAGCTACTGGTAAAGAATATTTTATGATGGACAATGGACATTTGGTGGAAATTTGTTTTTTCCATGAAGCATTCCAGAAATAATAAAAGTACATATTCTGAAAAAGAATAAAAACTACAATCCAAGTCTATCATCTTTCTAAAGTTTAATTTAAAAATGTAATTTTTTATACTTATTTGATTTTTATTTATTTATGTAGATTCAAAATATTAAACAAACCTGAACATGGCATATGCAAAGGTTTGTGCACCCTGTCACTTACTACTTGGTAACACCTTGTTTGAGGTGTTACCTCAAATGCTTCCAAATATAACCAGCTATGTTGTCTTTCTCTGCTTGACTTTGGATTTTGTTAAACTCTTGTCAAGGTTTCCTTTTGCCACTTTCAATACTCAGTTTTGTGATGACGTTTTACTCCTATGTCCGCTAAACTGTTGTTAAGGTCCTTTGCAGTCACCTATAGGTTCTGTTGAACTGATCTGACCCGTTTAAGTCTGTGTGATATTTTTCTTTGTCTTTCAGATCTTGCTTTGACTTGACCTGTTCCATTTCTTGACAATGTTTCTGAAAGTTGAAGTTGGTAGCTGAAAGCATAAAATAGTTTTTATAGCCTTCTCCTTTTTTGTGGAAGTTAATCATCTTCAATTTTATGACCTCTACTTAGAGGAGCCCATGATTGTTGAAACCAGGCAGAACCACCATCACAGTCTGACATATTAGAAGGTATTACGTCAGAGTAATAGTTTAACATGGGAATTTCCTGACTAACTGCAGCCCGAACTCGTCAATAAACTTTTCTGGGCCTTAGTATTAATCTTTTAACATAGAAATTAAGAATGGACCAGATGTGTGCCAAAACATTTGCACGTGTCATGTTGAATTTAGTTTATTATTTTAAATTCATAAAGAATGCAAATAAATCAATACTGTATGAACTGTTCTAGAAAGGGGGCATGTTTCAACTTGTACTTTGTAAAGGTTCGGTCAAGTTTTGTTCACAGAAATAGTTTGTTTCATAATATTTTTCCAGGGGTGTCCAAACTCATGCATACAAATTGTTACGTTCCCCAGTCCCAGTTTGTGCCATTTCCCATGTTGTGTATGGATATTCTGTGTTCTATTCTGTGTGTGTACTTCATGAGTTCCCCACAGGTAATGACCATCAGATGCTGCTGGGCTGATTCCACCACTGATTGGACCACCCCTCTTCAGTCTGTCACCTGCATGGGTCCTCATCATCCAATCAGTGTGCCTGTGTGGGCTTGTTATAAGCCCTTGTGTTCTACATTCTGTCTCTCTGTATGAAAGCGGAATGCTTTGTGTGCTTGAAGCCTGTGGTTGAGTTCTGTTATTGGCGACAGCAGAGTATCACATTCCTGTGGAAGGGGTATGTAATACAATGTATGCTTACCACTCATGGATGTAATTGTACTTTTTTTGTTAAATTATTATAGTCTTTTGGGGTGATTTTTCCATATTTTCCATGCTTCCCAATTCCCTCTAATCCTGCCTTGTCGGCAGCTCCGCAACTTCCTTTACATATAGATGACGAGGGGCGTGCACATGGTTTATCCAACCACATGTTGACCGAGCCGCCGATTCTTTTCGCACTTTTCACCCAACACGGGAAGCCTGATCATGCACTGCATGATTACGTTCACCGACTATAATTCCGCGATTGAATTTACAGGTGCCTGATTTGGACACAAGGAATCACTGGAGAGCAATGTGGCAGGGTAGATAATTTAATTTATCTAACCCAAATCCCAGGCAGCTATGCCACATTTTGGGGAAAGTCAGAGAACCCATGATCAGGCTTGAACCCATAACCATCATGACATAGACTGCAATGCAGCGACTTAGCCCACTACGCCACGCGAACCCTCTCTAATTGTACATTTTGTTCTGACGCTATATTGTGTGTTCCACTTGTAGCATAATTCCACAGGAAAATACTTAGCATGTCTTTTCAATGTACTTTGGTTGGGATTCTTTTTACATCAAAACAAGTTCCATGTTTGTGATCATAGTGTTTATGTCATGATAAGACCAATGCCTGACACAATTAAACCATTATTGTGAGCCAGGTTGTAAAGTAGTCTATATATAATAATGTCCAACAAAACCTGCCAGGTTTAATCTCAAATCCTGACTGATGTAGCATTCTCTTTAAATGAAGTCAAGCGCAATGTTATGATATGATTCTCACTTATCCTTTTCATGATCCATGACAAATGAATAAATGTGACTTGTGTCATATGGCTAATCCTGTCTGTTCTGCAGTTGGGAGCTATTAATTGTTGTCAACACAGCCTCTCTACAGAAGAAGCCTGATAAGCTGGAGATTCAACATGTATGGATCCACGTGGCCAACTTCGTGGAATTACGTGACCTATGTGAGTTGTCTCCTACTGCCTGTGTCAGTTGTCTCCTACTGCCTGTGTCAGTTGTCTCCTACTGCCTGTGTCAGTTGTCTCCTACTGCCTGTGCATGGCTGTGGTCTGTCTGTTGTTCTGTGTGTTCCGATGGCTGACTTCAAAAGCATTTATAGTTTGGTAAGATCTCTAGATGGACCTATCTTAATGAATGCACTCACTGCAAATTTCTCTGGGTTAGAGAATCTGTTAAAGTCTTAAACTGTCTTGCCCAGTGGTGCAAGCATATATGTAGGTAAAATCTGGGTGAACTTTGCAAATCGGTTGTAAAAACCTATTTAGCTATATAATGACTTTATTTCTTTATGAATCAATTTGGTTTAACATGTACTTTTTTAGTTAAGCCAATGTAAATAATGAAATTTGTCATATTTGTATATCTATCCAACATGCCTTCTTAGGTAAGTGTGGCATTTACCAGTGACAGTCACATTAAGATTGTATTTACAAATTGGAATCCAACTGGAAGAATATCCAGCAACTGTCATATTTCATCACCCACAAATTGTAGTGAAAATCACTGCAATGGTGAAATCCTTACATGTTGAAGACTAGCGAAACTAGATTCACTGGAACACTCATCTCAGTAATGGTTACCACTTTTACCAGTAATGGTTACCACTTTTTAAAATACTTTTTGTATTTGGTTTGAAAAGTGAAGATTATCCTACAAAGTATCAATTCATGAATGCATAAAGCAGGACATATTAAAACAAACAATTCCTAAAAAGAAAATGTGCAGAAAATCGTGCTGGGAAATGTCATCAGGTAAGCAAATATGGCGTAACCTACAAAATATGCATTGAGTCAAGCTGAAATATTGAAATTTGCACTCCTCAGGCAATTTAATTTAATCAAAATTAAGACATTTAATAATTTACTCAATAAAAAATTCTAGGGTATACAATAAACTCATTATTTGAACTGAATGGAATGACAGTAAATGGATTGGATGAACACCCACTTATCATCATTTTTTCTGTTTGCTAAACAGCAAATGTAAATGAAGTCCAGCAGAAAATAAAGACCAGCACAAAGAGGCTGTAAGAAGTAATAGGAGATTAACAGAACTACAGGGAAACATCAACTCACAAATAACAAGTGGAGAGAGGGGAACATATATTCACTGGTGTAATGAGGTGGAGTGTAGTGGAGAGAAAGCAGGAGTGTAACAGCTTGTGGTGAGAGAGGAGCCAGATTCAGGCGATTAATGTTCCTTATTTTATTCAAAGGACGTGCATACGGAAAATAAAGAATCTAAGCCAACAAGTCTAATTAACACAGCCCTAAATCACATGAAATTTACGTTCTGAGGGAACTACTTTGTAAAACCGAAATATGTGAAATATGAACGTATGAGAGGGTCAATTACGTTTGTAGGGAACTAAATTGAAAACTCAAATAACGTTAAATATGAACATATGAAGATCATGACGTAGCATGTAAATAGCTTAGTTTTGGCTAGGGTGGAGGTCGGGGATGGTGGATGGGCATATAAATCCACGACTTGCATGCCAGTTTTCGCGAGTTTAAATCCAGACCGGCACTTCGTGTGTGTTTTGTTCTACATTGCTTGCATCATGCAGACAGGCGATTGTCGGTTTTTGTAATGTTAACCCTAACCTTAATTCTAACCTTAACCTCAGTAACGTCATATCTAACCTTAACCGTTAGTAACCTCATGCCTAACCTTAACCGTTAGTATCCTCCTACCTAACCTTAACTGTGAATGTTGCAATATAATTTCGAACGCTATGGAATGTGTGTAATGTTCTCGCATAAATCCGCTAAACGAAATGTACCGGAGCAACGTAATTGAAGTACAAATATAGCCTAATAACGAAACGTGCAGTTCAAACGTACAAAAAACTAAATATGTTGGCATTTAATGTAATTCAGGTTTTCAAAATAGTTTCCTGAGAACATAATTTGGGAGAAATTCTGAGATGTACGGTTGAATTAACAGCACAGGTGACAGTGATGCCCGAAAGAACAAAGCTTTATGCCTACAAGGTGACAATCCCTTACTGTACCTAATGTAGTACAACACGGATGAGCAATAGTTGAGTTTACATAGATTTAAACCTTCTCAGGACAAATACTCACTGTACATTATCATAGTACGACACGTTAAAAAGATTAACAAAACAACAAACGCTGCAAAGGCAGACTTAAAGGTACTGCTCAAATGGGCAGAGATTCACCATACAGGTAACAATAACTGACAATGACACAGGGAGACAAAGGACCACCCAAAAGTAGTGGCCTCTGGACACGAAAGCCAAACATAGGGCAGTGGGGGCAGCGGAAACCAGCACCCAGAAAAACACCTACCTACAGAGGGTAAAAAGGCAGAGCAGCCGGCACACGTATCGGGACAGACACATCCGGCACTTGAACAAAGGGTGGAGTCGCAGGTACCTGATTTGGGGCTGGAGATGCAGGCACCTGAACAGGGGGCGGAGCTGCAGACATCGGGGAAGAGGACAGAGATGCAGGCACCTGAGGGTTGTTCCATAAAATAAGTTTAGAAAAACAAGCCAGGCTTATCTTGGTTAGTCAGAATTATTTTCTGTGAATTCCGTTCCATAAAGCTAACTTAAAATAGTTCAAACTCAGTTACCCTGGCAACTTATGCTGAGAAACTAACCTGGTCCAGGGCAGGCTAAGTGTCAGGCTAAGCCTAGGTTGATGCTTAACCAGAATACCGTTAACACTGACCTGTGCTTGGAATGTGATGATATTACATCAGACTCTCTGGCATGCTGCCATTTCATATCATGTAACCATTATCAGTCTAAAAATTAAAGCAAATGCACTTTAATGAAAAATTTAATACATTTGAACATACAAAAAGTGTAAAAAATTCAAAAAACTGAAGTTACATTTGTTTAGTTGGTGTGTTCGTTGTAATGAATCAATTACATTTCTATAAATAAGGAGCTCAAACCATATGTGTCAGACGGATAATCATGGCGTTTCCTTTCATTCATAAGGTGGTGGATGAGTTAGGGATAATCATATGCAGGGCATTTTAAAGAGAACATACTTTTAGGGACAGGGCAGACCCGTTGTCTTTTTCTGACAACTACCTGCATGAGCGGTATGGATATCATATATTTGTAGATTACATTGTAGTTTCATGTGCTGTGCTACATAAAATTGTCTGTCTGAGGAGAGCGAGGCAACCAAGGATGGTTGTAGAGGAAGACTGGGGCATTTAAGCCATTTTTGAAGACAATGAAACATATGTGAGTTTTGCCAATAATTATTTTGGTTAATACGGTCCAAACCATGTTAAGTTTTCACTCTGTCCTCAACTTTTCCCTTAATTTAACAGACACACAAGTCACAATTGTTATTGTTTTATTGAGGTTGAAGCTGCCTGTTGGGGGTGGTCACATGTGGTCCCAGACTGAGAGGGCTCTTGAATGGTGTCAGCATCCTGAAGCCAATAAACATAACAATAGGTTAAATACACACTATTAGCACCTCAGAGGTAGGCTCTTAAATGTTTAATGTGCAAACCTGTGCCTACCTCAGGCCTCCTTGAAGATACTGATGCAGTCTCCTCATCCTCACCTGTGGATGGGCCTTCAACCTGAAACCATTAACCTCAGTTTAATAAATCACCATTAAAGTAAATCAATGCTTTAAACTCTGTCATCCTCACAGGGTTCAGCATCATGTCTGGTGGATGCAGAAAACACACAGAATTTGGCATCACTTTGAAACAAAAAGATTTAGTATCCACGTGAAACTGGTAGCGTCTGACTGCACGTTGGATATGTGTGTGCGCCTCGTCAACGGCTGGTATTTGTGCCGTGCTAGGGTGCCACGATGCCAGGGAAGGTTGGTACTTTAGAACACATTGAAAGGGTGTTAGTGAGGTGGCGGTGTGGTGGAGGGAATTCTGTGCGTATTCCGCCCATGGGAGAACATCAGCCCAGTCCCCAGGTTGGTCCTTGCAATACGAAGGCAGAAACCTGCCGATCTCCTGATTCATCCTCTCCACTTGTCCGTTCGATTGCGGGTGGTAGCCCGATGTTAGATTCAACGCAAATGCCACTCTCTCCATAAAGGACTTCCAGACTTGCAAGATGAATTGGGGACCCCGGTCCGTGATGATGTCCTCCGGTAGGCCGTAGATTCGAAACACGAAGGTGAGCAGCGCCTCTGCCATTTGCAAAGCCGTAGGGAGTCCTGGCAAGGGTATCAAATGACAGGATTTAGAAAATCTATCTATGACAACTAACTCAGTAGTGCAGCCCTTGGAGGGGGGTAGATCCATGACAAAATCCACTGACAGGTGGGACCATGGCCTCTGAGGAATGGGAAGGGGTAGGAGCTTACCAAAGGGGAGGTGTCATGGGCTCTTACTCTTTGCACAGGTGGAACTTGAAGCGACGTAGCGATGAACATCCTGGGACAGAAGGGGCCACCAGTACTTGGTCTGTAGGACTTGCATTGTGCACGTAATGCCTGGATGGCCAGATGTATGTACGTATGCGCCCAAAACAGCAGTCGATCCCTGTAATCCTTAGGAACATATAGCAGCCCTGGTGGACAGTTAGATGGTGGGGGTTCATGTACCTGTGCCCGTCGTATTTCGTCGTCCACCTCCCACTGGATGGGAGCGATGATGAATGAGGGCAGAATGACAGGGGTCTCCATCACGCATCGTTCCTCTCCATCGTAGATGCGAGATAGGGCGTCATCCTTCGTATTCTTGGTTCCTGGGCGATACGAGAGGTGAAATCAAAGCGTGTTAAGAACAGTGCCCACCTTGCCTGTCTAGCGTTCAACCTTCTTGGCGCCTTCAGGTATTCGAGGTTTCGATGGTCCGTCCACACTAAGAAGGGATGCCGAGCCCCCTTCAGCCAGTGTCTCCAGCGCTTTAGGGCATCCACGATAGCCAAGAGCTCCCGATCCCCCACATCATTGTTCTGTTCAGCTGGACTCAGTTTTCTGGAATAAAACGCACAAGGGTATAGTTTAGAGGGCTTACCCTGTTGCTGGGATAGGATGGCACCGATGCAAACGTTGGATGCGTCTACCTCCACCACGAATGGGAGATTGGGGTCAGGGTGTTTCAGAATCAACGCTGTGGTGAACCTCTCCTTGAGGGTCTTAAAGGCCTCCTCCGCTTTCGGGGTCCAGGGCAGGTGACAAAGTCCTCTTTTCAATAGAGCAGTTAACGGCGCAGCCACTGTGCTGAAAGACCATATTAAATGTCTATAGTAATTAGCGAACCCTAGGAATCTTTGTATATCCCTCACAGAAACTGGAACCGGCCAGGTCTTAACAGCCACTACCTTGTCAACCTCCATCTCGAGACCCGCCTCTGTGATTTTGTAGCCCAGGAAGGAAACAGAGGGTTGATGAAAGACGCACTTCTCGGCCTTGACATAGAGCTGGTAGTGCAACAGTCTGGTTTAATACGTCTCTGATGGTCTGTACATGGGAGTCATAAGAGGGAGAAAAAATGAGTATGTCATCTATATAAACTATAACCGACTGACACAACAAATCCCTAAACACTTCATTAGTAAAGGCCTGGAACACTGACGGGGCATTAGATAGGCCATAGGGCATGACAAGATATTCTTAGTGGCCAGATGCTGTGCTATAGGCCATCTTCCATTCGTCCCCCTCCCGGATGCGCACAAGGTTATAAGCGCTGCGCAGATCCAGCTTTGTGAAGTACCTCGCACCCTGCATCCTCTCAACAGCCGTGTGGATCAAGGGCAGGGGGTACATATATTTGACCGTGATCTTGTTCAGTGCTTGGTAATCCACACAGGGGTGCAGCCCTCCGTCCTTCTTTTTGACGAAGAAGAAGCTGGATGTGACAGGTGAGGTAGACAGCCTGACATGCCCTTGAGCAAGTGACTCCCGTACATACGTCTCCATCACCTCAGTTTCGGCAACAGAAAGAGGATACACATGACTGCGAGGATATTCCGCCCCTGGGAGCAGGTTAATGGCACAATCCCAATGACGGTGTGGTGAAAGGTGGGTGGCCCGTGTCTTAGAAAACACTTCTTTCATATCATGGTACTCGGGGGGAATCAATAACAAGGAATCCTCAACAGCATTAGGTTTTTCTATAGTGGTGGTATTCACACAGATGGAATGACATCTCACCTTGCACTCTGATGACCACTCCTTGATGTCTCTCCCTCTCCAAGCGATTACAGGGTCATGTTTCATCAGCCAGGGCATTCCCAACACAACGGGGTGTGCAGGGGAAGGAATGACGAAGTAATGGATTTCCTCTGTATGCTGTTTCCCCATACACATGCATAAAGGTAGGGTGCAAGTTTTTATTTCACCCTCTCCTATGGGCCTGCCATCTACAGCTGACACAGGAATGGGAACAGACAATCTCTCGACAGGAATATGCCATCTCCGCACTAGGTTGTCATCAATAAAATTACCGGCTGCACCGGAGTCAATTAAAGCAGCCACAAGGTAGTCAGCAGGATAATCCAAAAAACACACCTCTAATGTCAGGACATTATGTGATAGCGTTAATCCTGAAAGCCTTAGGCCTACCTTGCGGTGTGGAATAGGGGTTACTCCCAGGGCAGGGTCCCGGACGATAGGACAGCGGGCCAACCGATGTCCCTCCTCACCGCAGTAAAGGCATAACCCCATTCGGAGGCGGCGTTTCCTCTCTCCTAGGGTCAGTCAAGTTGAGTCCATCTCCATGGGTTCCTCTTTGCTGGAAGTAACAGGTGGTATCGGAGGACGTGGGAGTGGTTTCCTCCGGGCGCGTAGGAGTCTATCCAGGTGGGTAGCCAGTGTGATGAGCTGGTCCAGCGAGGCCTGGTCATCTCTACAGGCTAACTCCACCTTGACCTCTTCTCGAAGGCCCTCTCGAAATAGAGACAATAGAGCAGTCTCGTTCCATTTACTGGTGGACGCCAGGGTCCTGAACTCTAAGGCGTACTCTGTGGTGGTCCGGGTACCCTGACGGATGTGAAGTAAGCGGTCTCCCCGCTCTCCTTCTGCTGGGGGATGATCAAAGAAGTTCGACGTCTTGGGACCAGCCCCCTCCCACAGAGCCATGGCTTACTCCAAAGCCTTGCCAGTCAGAACCGAAATCATAGCTGCAATATTGGCTCGGTCTGTAAGACCGCGGCTAAGCAGATGGCTAAAGTACAGGTTCAAATTGGAGTAGGAAGCTCCGACAGCGTTCAGGGTGTCCGTCGTATCGCTCCGGCAGTGCTAGATCCACACCGATGGTTCAACAGAAGCGGGCTGAGAGACTGGTGGTGTTGGGTTAGGAGGCAACCTCTGGGTGTCCATTCTCCACAGCCTTTGGAGGACTTCCTCCATAGCGGTCTCTAGGTGTCCCAGTTGATTGTGGTGCTGTTGGAGCACCCGATCTCGTTCGCTGAGGGCCTCCTGAAATCCTTCCTGTTTCGCTGCCTCCATGTTACTAGGTTGATTATTCTGTCACAATCCGGGAATGATACGGAGACAAGTGCGCAAATAAAGGATTTATTTTCCTCAAATACAAATACAGAACCGAAACACTGGCAAAAGCAAACACGGCAATAGAGAAACCGGACTTAATAATCGACATGGAATGTCATTCACAGCTCCTATATATACACAGCCTTTGATAACACTAAATCAGAAGCACCTGTGTGCGTAACAAGGTCTCAGTCCATAGAGAATAATAGAGGGCAACATAGCCTGAACATAGAAAGCACAAAGGGCAGAAAACGATATGAAATAATCAAACGTTATACAGGGCTAAGGAGTGATAATCCTATAAAGAATAAACCTGGCCATAAACCAACATAACATAACTACAGGTCCCCTAATACTCCGGGGAAGAGGAGCGCTGGATTGAACGGGGATCCGGGGTGGCCATGATAGTATTACTGCTTGGCCACTGAACGTCTTTGTTATAATGAATTGATTATAACGTAGGCTGTTACATTTTGCCCATGCGCACTGCCTCAAATGAACAAATGTTTGAATAATATAAAGTCCAGGCTGCTGGATGGAAATGAACAACACACTTGACAGCTACACTT